>OY856414.1:824786003-825028503 GCA_963693085.1 Alisma plantago-aquatica | reverse complement strand
CGTGGCACAAAAGTTGTTCACATCTTCTAATATTGCAGGACATCCACATTCTCTCAAGTTCTACAATAGTTTTTTAATTGATGTGATTAACACCATTGTATTTGTGATGTTTTGATCCTTCCTTTGCAATGCATAGGACAACACATTGGTTTAATTCAACACCTTCATCATCAAAAATAAGATAAACACGAGTTTATAAATCTCTAATTTTTGTATCAAACCTGAAGCTTTGCCTCTATTAACAGAATCAGTTCCATCATGAGAAATAATTTATAATACCTCAATCACTAAGTCCCATCTTGCATAGATTAAAACCAAGATTGTATGAGGTGATCCCAACCAAGTATCATGATGTTTTTGAAGCAATGCATTTTTTCTTTTACAAGAAGAACTATCCATTGTTGCATTCAAGTTGTATAATTCAAGAAATCACTAACAGATAGAGTATCTCTTGTAACATCAAAAATTACCAATTGTAGTTGATCGGAAAATTAAGAAACATATGTATTTTCTTATAGAATCAATGTTTACAATCCATTATATTCTCCTTCCATATTAAATGCTCCATCATAACCATGTCCTCTCAGTCTAGACATGCATAATCTATGACATGCGGAAAAACCATCTAAAGTTGTCTTTAGTGAAGAAGTAGAGGTATCAGTCACATGTTCAACATCGATAAACATTTTAATAACTTTTCCTTTTTTTATTCAAAAACCTACATGACCAAATTCATATAATTTACAAATAGTACTTTTACCATAGAAGTTTAAACATTCAATTAAATAGAATAAAAACCTACTAACCTCATAATAATATCCATTTATTCTTGTATAGATGCATCACGCTCTTTGTCAACAAGTAGAGAGAAACAACTATCATTGATTTCTTCAGTATTAACTAGTATTGTCTTCTCTACATAAGCTTTCACCAAGTCTTTTTGAAGTATAGACATCATTTGGTTATTTCTAGGATAATTTTCATTAAGTAGACGTGCAACTTCACAATTATTATCTTTAGTATAGCCCATTAATGCCAGAACATTTTCTCTATTTCTTAGACTAGAAGACTCATCATGACCACTAAAAGTGAGACCTTGTAGTAAGAAAAATCTAACCACACGTAATATCATTGTCAGAAAAGTTTTGTATGCAATCTCTATCTCTCTACTGTGAGTAGATAAAAAAAGTGATAAACTTCATCTATGATTCTTCAAATCCTTACAATGTTGTCTTTCTTTACAATGAGCACAATAATCGTACCCACATGTTCATTGAAAATTTCAAGTGCTTCCTCCAATTTCTAAATCCGAATTTTGTGATAGTAACACTTGCAAAGTTATCACCCCTCGACTGGTTGAACATATAGAAATAGAAACAATAAGCAACATCAATTTTCACACTATATTCTAACAAATCAAACTTTATGAACCATAGTTCTTGGAAACTCCTCCTTTGCTTTCCATATTGTTTGCTAGGAAGATTGTAATCAATTGCTTGATATGGATCATGTAAAAATCATTCCCTCCTCACCTGGTCTCAAATTCAGTGTTATACTCATCAAGTGGTTTTTGAAGTCCAAGATCAATGACAATATTAATTTAACTGAGCTCAACATCTATGTGAGCTTTCTTTTATGTAGATATACTCATGTTAGACATTAGACCCTTGATATACATGCTCATCATTTTTGTGACAAATTTATAGAATTTCTTCATTTTTTTAATACTATGAAGTGATATGTCAAATATTAAATTTTACAAAATCACATAAAATTATCATCTAGTATAACTAAAATTATCTTTGCATCCTCAAATAGTTTTAGAACGTAAGGCAAGAGTCAAGAATAAACTTCAGGAAAGGAAAGACAATATCAACACATATTGCATATATACTTTTAAAATTGTGATAGTTCATTTATTAGTTGATTAGCTATCAAATACTTAGTTTCATTACAAAGAAAAATTCTATAAACTCATATATGAATTAATTCAATTTAACATATTGGTCACATAAAAGTATAAGAAAATAAAATGACTTTTAACCGACTGCATACCTCTAGACAGTGTCTTGTAGGGAGATGAGTATTGTTTTTAAATTGATCCAAACTTTTAATGATGCATCTCACCGGAGCAACAAACTATTGATGTGAGGTAGCAAGAAGATGATAGGTGGCAGACTGAGAATGAAAACCAAAGAATAGAAAAGTCCCATATTAGTTGTCAAACCAAAGGCCAAAAGAGTCACTACTCCCCAGAAGTCAAGTTGGGTAGAGTAACTCTTGTGGCTGTGATGAAGATATGTTGTAGTGTTGTTGCTCTTTGTGGTGATTGAAAATCGGAAAAGGAATTTGGATTTAGATTGTTGAGTCATCATGGTGCCATATTACTAGTCAATAATCAAATGTAAACATAGTTTCCCATAAAGAGAAAGTGGAAACAAATTGAAGAAGACGTAAGGAGGTCAGTTTCGGATCTTATAGAATTGGTATCATCGGCTTCCGCTTAGCGTGACTCATGAGTGGCAAAAGATCCAGTCCTGAGGGGCTTTTTCTCATAATGTGTTGACATCAATCCCAGCTGCAAAAATAACATTGTTTGGGAATCTTTATAGCATATTACAATGAGTGGTTTAGATTTACGCGGGGGTGTTTTTAGAAATAAAAAAGTGTGTTCCAGTTGAATTGCACTACAAGATAGTGTGTTACAGTTAGGTGCACCAAAATAGCTATAACACACACACACACACACACAGATATATATATATATATATATATATATATATATATATATATGAAGTTGATAAATAAAGAATTTTTGATAGCTTAGGGGTAAAAGTGTTTTGAGTGTTTGTGAGAGGTCTCAGGTTCGAATCCAACTGGAGACTTTATTTCTTTGATTTTTACCGTGACCCATAACAAAATGTGTGACAAAAGGAACTAAAACTGGGAGTAAAGGAACAATGATGGGGAATAAAGGAAGAATTCAAGTGAGACAAGGAACTTGTAAAGGGATGACAAGGAGGACAACATGAAAGAGAAATAGATCAAAAATGTGGAGAGAAGGAACAAGTAGGAAAGTATGGCAAGGAAAGGAACACCAATGAGAAGAGAAGGAACACGGAAGGGAAGGAGGGGAGAGAAGGAACAAGGAGGGGAGATAAAGAAAAAGGAGGAAAGGAGGTGAAGAAAGGAACACAAATGAGGAAAATGAGGTGAAGAAGGGAAGGGATGGTTAACTCTAGTACTCAAATGTTGAGTGACCATAGATAAAAAGATTCCCAAATAGAGTTCTAAAATACCCCTATGTGATTTGGATTATAGAAGTAAAAAGTGTCAAAAGATTTTGTATGTGTAGTCCAAATAGCTATCAGGACATCCTAAGGAAAAGGGTTATCATCTTAGGATATGAACTGTTCGTGAGTAGCAAAAAAAAAGATTTCCAAGAAACTCAGGCCAATACTCACTACTACAGAAACAGCCTTTGGCGTCGGTTGTTTAACCCCCTTTGGCGTCAGTTTCTGAGCGACGCCTATGTGGGCGCCGCTAAAGGTCGAACACTTTGGCGTCGGTTTTTTAACCGACACCTATAGTCCATATAGGCGTCGGTCTTTTAGTAGATAACTGACGCCAAAAGGGTTCGCGCCACAGAAAACGGCGTCATCTAGGACACATTCTGCGTCGGTTATCTACTAAAAGACCGACGCCTATATGGACTATAGAGTCGGTGTTTACTTGGTAACCGACGCAGAAAGAGTCCTAGATGACGCTGTTTTCTGTGGCGCGAACCCTTTTGGCATCGGTTTTCTATAAAAAAACCGACGCCATACTTCAAGATGATACGGCCGTGCTTCCCTGCACGGCCATGTTTAGTACTATAGGCGTCGGTTTTATATGAATAACCGACGCCTTTTACACCACGGTCATGGTTTCTTGCACGATCGGGTTGTTTGTACAATTAGGCGTCAGTTTTTATCCAATAACCGACGTTGTAGGTCTTTGTTGACGGTTTTCGGTAAATAACCGACGCCTATATCTATTTTTTTTTCATATCAGTTTACAGGCCTACTGTGGCTGGTCAGCAGGATGAGAACCTGCAGTTCAGTTTTCTGAACTGCAGGTTTACGACATCCATTGATATCAGCCTACAAACAGGCCACAAACCTGCAAAAGTCCCAAGGAAAATTTCACACAAGTAGATACATTCAGACATCAATTCAATTCTCACATTCACAAATATAGAAACATTCAAATACATGTATTAACATTCAGAAATATTCATTTACAAAGTATCATTCATTATCGCTATCAACATCCCAATTATATCTTACAGTTGCCACTGCTTGTATGGCTTTTTCCCATTCTTCTCTTATTTCATTTAATGCTTCCATCGTATATGGAGCATGTATATTTTTTAAGCGTTTACCTATAGTGTGGTCAGTTTTAAACACCTGCAAAGAGAATGATGTATATATATAAGTAATAATATAAAAATAAGATTGATATATTTCATACTAACTAATGAGACTATATATAATACCTCATGTATGGTATCGATGTCCAATGCGGCATGTTTGATAATCATCTGCATAAATCGCATCACATAGTATGCGCATGCCCAGCCATTGTCTTGTGTAGCGCACTATAAATTGAAACATACAAAATAATACAACTAAGCACAATTCACATCAATAATATATACATTGGAGTCGGGAACTTACTTGTACGTTCTGCCAATTTATTGGTTGGTTCTTTTTCCTTAGGATCGTTCCTCCAGCCTTTTTGAATGCATCTAAACCCCTACATGTTAATATAACACAGTAAATTACATAAGTAAATAGTAATGTAATAACAGATGTTAACAGATACAAAAATGAAATATTTCTCACCAGAATAATGGCATTCTTATTACGTGTCCAATTTTAGTGTTTAATGTACTTCCCGCGAGATCTAGATAATAAACAGTGAACGTCCCGGGGACAATAACTAGTAACTCCCAATGTTTACCGCTAGAGGTAAAAAGTTAACAATTAATAACTCAAAATGCACAATAAAAATGGAATTTTCTTAAGTCCAAATTATAAATAAAGTAAACTTACTTGACATTGAATGGAGCTATTATTATCGTCTTCTTTTGCTGACCAAAAATTGTAAAAGCATCTATACAGTATTGTTGAACATTATCAGGGTCTTTAGCTACCATACTAATCAATGATGGAATCAAAAATCCCACATGATCAAATGCAAATTGTTTGCAATGATCTTCGACTAAGTAGCTGCAAAACATGTATTACATATGCATTAATATATAAGAAACCAGATCACCGGATCTTACACAAGGTATATGGATGTATAAACAAGATCTCACCTTATCCATGTCTCTATCATTGATGTATTCAGCCAATCATACATAAACATCTCAATAATATCTTGTATAAATAAAGAGTTATTGTATGATTGACCTGCATAATCTGCATCTAAAGAAACAATTATCGGGCAATGTATATTATGTGCCCGTAGACAACATGTCATTCCCCTACAAGCAGGACCTAACGGGTATGTTAGGTCAGTTGGAACCCAAGTTGGTAATGCGGGAAGTGGAGGTGGAGGCCTAGGTGCTCCTGGTGTCTTCTTTTTAACCTGTATATATAATTTCAGATCAGTTGACATCATATATACACATTAACAATCTAAATCAATGTAAATTTATCTTACAATTTCAGTAGTGTAGACGACATCTGCTTTGGGCCACAATATGACCCCGCCTTCTGCCTCAGCAAGTGTATCAATATCCGGGTGGGGATATGGCAATGTAGCTTCCCTCCAATCGGGTAACACACGTAATGGACCCACACGAACGTAGCCCTGTAGCATTGGAGTCCCGTGAAACCTTTCCCCAGGAAGGGACGGGTAAGCATGCGCCTCTGCAACAACATAGTCTTGTATTCTTAAGCGGAATGGCTTCAATGCCTACAAATTTACGTAAAGAATGTTATACATATATACATATCATCTTGAAAAGACTAGCTACAATGTCATAAACAATACTTACAGCAGACGTGTTAGGTGATGGGTCTCCAGGATTACTCGCAGTCTGTGCATCAGGAGAAGAGTGGGTCGCCATAGGCTGATTGGAAGCCTGAGATGCCTGCCACCGCAACAATTCTTCCTTGACCTTCTCAGCAACTACATCGTTGACCTTCTTAGCAACTATATCCTCGACTCTCTTATTCTCCTATACATGGATAAAAGAAACATTAGCTTCTTATTATTGAATTTCCTTTTGCAGTAACATTCTAAAAAAAGAATAGGTTACCTCTTCTTGAGAAAGTCCCGCTCTGGGTTTGCGCTGGGATGGCCCAAAGAATGCTTTGATGCCCACACCAGCGCCTGCACCCCTAACACGTCCAGGATGCTCTGGGTTACCCAGAGCAACTGTCAATTCATCCCTTGTGCCCTGAGGGATGAACGTGCCTTATTTCCTCTGCTCGTGCAGCTCCCGCTAATCACCATCAACATAAATTGGTAAGTTAACACCACAAATAATCAATATTCAAACGATTGCTCTAAGAGTTGTATTTTACCATTTTCGCAGCCGCCTCAGCAGTTACGAGCTTCTTTATTTCACCCTTCTTGTTTTGCCTCCCAGCTATCCAGATATCATGGTGAGGCATGGGTGTGGCAGACTCCTGAGTAGGAGCAGACTCCTGAGTAGCCGCAGACTCCGCATGTAGTCTTTGGCGAACGCTTGCATAGCCTTTTGGACCCATAGTGTGGTCATGCACATTCAGTGCACGCCTTGCTTTTTGTGCGTCACTGAGGGCCTAGTTGGGGTACAATAGATCCTTTCACACTATATCCAGACAAATTTCCATATGCTGGAAAGTCATTAACAGTGCAAAACAACATAGCGTGCAAACGAAATGTCTCTCTTGCTGAAGCATCATAGGTCATCACACCTTCAGCCCAAAGTTTCTTTAAGTCATCAATCAAAGGTTCAAGATAAACATCGATATCATTTTCGAGTTGTTTAGGGCCCGATATCAACAACGACAACATAACATACTTATTTTTCATACACATCCAGGGAGGAAGATTGTATATAACAAGCATGACTGGCCAAGTGCTATGTTGGCTGCTCAATGTCCCGTACGGATTCATCCCATCGGTATAAAGCCCAAGTCTTAGATTCCTATCTTCTTCACCAAATTTGGGGTACAATAGATCAATCTTCTTCCACTGTGGGGAATCAGATGCATGTCGTAGGATCCCATCATTATTTTTCTTAACATCTGCATGCCACCTCAAATTCTTCGCATCTTTCGGATTTGCAAACAAGCGTTGAAACTGTGATATTATAGGTAGATACCACAACACCTTGGCAGGAGAATCAGTTTTGGACTCCCCCAAAGTCGTCAATTTATACCTTGACGCACCACATTTTGGACAATATTTCAAATCTACATAGTCCTTTTGAAATAATACACAATCATTCGGGCATGCGTGTATCTTCTTGGCCTCCATTCCCATTGGGCACAACATTTTCTTTACCTGGTATGTTGAGATTGGCAGCTTGTTTCCTTCAGGAAGCATTTCTTTCAACAAAGTCAACAATGAAGTGAAGCTTTTGTCGCTCCATCTATTGTTAGCTTTCAACTTATACAATCTCAACACAGCGCTAAGCTTCGTAAACTTAGCACAACCTGTGTATAACGGTATCTCAGCATCATGCACAATGTTTCTAAAGATAGGAGGTGGATCGGTGTGCTCTACCCTACAACTATCCAGCATCGCATCAACGATGTCTGCTGGAACTAGTTCGTTCAGATTTACGTCATCAGAGGCAATTTCTTCTTCCACCCAAGCACTGCTATCGACATCTACTAGTTTCGATTTTGAAATCTCTCCATGCCAGTGCCATTCTGTATAGCCTTGTACAATCCCGTTGCACATGACATGACTTTTTATTTCCTCACCAGTGTTGACTTTCAAGTTGTTACCGCAATGCCTACATGGACAGCAGAACCATTCTGTAGGTTTTTTCCTATGTTCCTCGGCAAATCTAATAAACTAATCAAGACCAGATATAAACTCTGGGGTGCAACGATTACGAATGGACATCCATGATCTATCCATTCTATGATCAGATAAAACAAGTATATATTAGGAAACAAGTATATATTAGGAAAAGATTAGGGTATACACTTACATCCTAAGTGTATAATGAGATGTCATTCTTATATATAATAAATGTGTACCACCTATCCCATCCTTGAACACCTAATCTCACTAGTAAGTGTATAATGTGTATTGGGTTTTCAAGAAAATTTCGGCAGCATTTCCCCGCTGTTCTCTAAGTACATATGTACTTAGAGAAAAAATGGGGAAATGCTGCCAAAATTTTCTCGAAAACCCAATACACATTATACACTTACATCGTAAGTGAGATTAGGTGTTCAAGAACAGTCCCAAACCGGGGACTATCCAAGATTTACTCCTAATGAGTCAATCTTGGACGGGTTTCTAGGCCAACAAACACATTTGATGTCATTCTTATATATAATAAATGTGTACCACCTATCCCATCCTTGAACACCTAATCTCACTAGTAAGTGTATAATGTGTATTGGGTTTTCGAGAAAATTTCGTCAGCATTTCCCCGCTGTTCTCTAAGTACATATGTACTTAGAGAACAAACGGGGAAATGTTGCCGAAATTTTCTCGAAAACCCAATACACATTATACACTTACATCCTAAGTGAGATTAGGTGTTCAAGAACAGTCCCAAACCGGGGACTATCCAAGATTTACTCCTAATGAGTCAATCTTGGACGGGTTTCTAGGCCAACAAACACATTTGATGTCATTCTTATATATAATAAATGTGTACCACCTATCCCATCCTTGAACACCTAATCGCACTAGTAAGTGTATAATGTGTATTGGGTTTTCGAGAAAATTTCGGCAGCATTTCCCCGCTGTTCTCTAAGTACATATGTACTTAGAGAACAAACGGGGAAATGCTGCCGCAATTTTCTCAAAAACCGAATACACATTATACACTTACATCCTAAGTGAGATTAGGTGTTCAAGAACAGTCCCAAACTGGGGACTATCCAAGATTTACTCCTAATGAGTCAATCTTGGACGGGTTTCTAGGCCAACAAACACAATAATAGATATGTACATGTTAGGGTTTCATCACAATTGATGTTAGGGTTTCATCAATGTTAGGGTTTAATCAAATCAAATTAGGATGCTAGAATGGATTTAAATCAAATTAGGGTTTAAATCAAATCAAACACGGCTGTGGCTGTGTTGGCCTACCACGGCCGTGCTTTCCAGAACGGTTGTACTGCCCAGCATGGCCGTTGTAGGCCATTCTTCTCAGTTCTCAATGAAAGAAGTGGTGAAACCAAGATTTAGATGCAATATTAGGCGAGCAACAACAACTGACCTCCCAGCAGTGGTGGCGGTGACCGGCGAGCTCCAGGCGGCAGGGCAGGAACGTGCAGCGGTGGCCGGCGAGCTCCAGGCGATAGGGCAGACAGACCAAGGAGCAGCGGTGTCGGCGGCAAGGAGCAGCGGCGTCGGCGGGCGGCGGCAAGGAGGAAGGCGGCATGGCGGCGAGCTCCAGGCGGCAGGGAAGGCATACCAAGGAGCAGCAGTGGCTGCGGAGAAGGGGGCGCGGTGGAGAAGGGGGCGCGGAGAAGGGGAAGAAGGCAGCAACAGTGGCGGCGGAGAAGGGGGTGCGCCGACGGCGCGCCGGCGCTGTCGTGGAGGAAGAAGGAGCTTTCGTGGAGGAGAAATCGGCGGCGTGGTTGGGTGACAGCAGAGAAGAAAAGGGAAATTGGCTCACAATGAAACAGAAGAAAGGGGAAGAGTCGGGCGATCGCGGGATATTAAGTTCCCAAATAGCGTCGGTTGTTTCAAACAACCGACGCCTAAACCTCTTTAGCGTCGGTTGTTTGAACCAACTGACGTCCAATTGGATGATATTTTTCACGAAATTGTTTGGCGGGAACCACTTTCAGCATCGGTTATAAAAGGTTAACCGATGCTGAAAGTGACACTTTTCGCGCAAATTTTCATTGCGCATTGGCGTCGGTTTCTATCTACATAACCGATGCTGAAAGTGACACTATTTTTTTGCTCGAAAATTGGATTTCACAGGCGACTTTAGGCATCGATTTGTTATTAACAACCGACGTTGTATTCAAAGTGGTACCCATGTATGGCTGGCCTTCGAATATAGACGTCAGTTTGCCTAAATAACCGACGTCTAATAGTGTAGCCGTCAGTTTTCCTAAAGAACCGACGCCCAGAAGAGCAACACTGAATGCTGTTTCTGTAGTAGTGACTTGACAGACACACGATGCAGGTAAAGTAAGGCATTTTACATCTCCTCTCTCAGACACAACAAAGAAAAATTGAGATTTTCACTGCTAAGGCAGCATCTCCAGCAGGAGTGTGAGCTCTTCTCTTCAGGTGGTTATTAGATTAGTTGTTATTTTATATTAAAAAAAGCCATGATTAGTTTATATATATTAATACCTTAATATCTCTATAATTAGTTATTGGCAGTTTTGGTAGGGGGTTCGGCCCTAGACCCCCCCCCCCAAGTTATGCCCCTATCAGTGGTAATAAATAGAGGAGAAAGTGAAAGTGGAAACTTTGATTGAAAATATCCCTCCATTTTGAAGTATTTTTCTAAGATTATTTTTGTAGCCATGAGGGACTGACCATGTCCTCCCTAGAAATATCTTTTCAGACTGAATATCATCATAGGAAAAATGATATTAAGAACAATCCCTTGATAAACCTTGTCGATGATTTCAAACCAAGAAGAAACAAAAAAGTTTATTGCTAACTCCAAACATCTTTCAAGAAATTAAATCCCCATGGTACATAATAAAAATTATTATTTCATGGGGGAGAGCAATTGAAATATTATGACATGTGAAGTCATCTCGTCAATGTTTGTAGGGACATTAAGGTCAAAAGAAGGAAGTTGTGGCAAACTTCTCTTTGTCCCAATTACAAATTACCCCTTAACTGACTTGATTTCCTAACTGCTATTGTTTCTCATAATTTATGGCACCATTATGATCAATTATACTAAAATTACATGTTTTGAATCAATTTGACACACCTAATAATTGAAACCCTAGTTGGAATGTGTTTCTCCAAATCCTTGATTTATATCTTGACCATATTTAATCTTTTATCTTTGGAATCCAATTCATGATCCTTTGATTACTTGACAATGTTTTGACACTTAGTCGAGAATTTGATACATAAATATACCTTGTATGTATAGATTTACACCTTAAATTTGATTTATTACTCCTTTAGATCATTTTTGTACTTAAGTTGAACTTATGGATCTCAAACTTTTTGTAATTATTCTAGACTACATTATGAGCTTTTTATTCAAAATATCATCTCTATCGACGTGTTCTATATTCCTCTATAAATTCACAAAACTTAGCTAGATGGGCTAGTTTTATGCCTAAATGAGTTGCACCCAAGCCAACCTGGGTAGGGGGTGGGTCATCCAATCCTCAAATAATGATCTGATAGTCAATCAATTGTGTCCTACCATGGGTCGACCTTATATAGGGTTGTGGGTTTGAGAGAAACCCTAGCATGTGTTCTCCGACAACTTTCCCCCCTTTTAAACTAATTTTTGGCCATTTTCTTCCCTTTCACAAATTTGAACCACTTACACCGATTTTTGAACCAAATTGTGCCCTTTTCATGAACATTCTAGAGACACCTCCCATGGACTCCCCCTGAAAACACCCTAACCCTAAACCCCTAACTACAAATACTCATGTTTGGTCTTGCGTCATCCAAACACACGCAACTGCCATTTCATATCACTCTCTCACATCTGCACAATGTTTTGCTAAGCCTAGGTTGATGGTGTGCAACCACTATGCAATGTATTCTCTCTTCCTCTCTCTCTTTTGGAGGTACACACATACATTATATATATATATATATATATATATATATATATATATATACACTACAAAAAATGGCCTTTGGCGTCGGTTATTTAGAGCATTTAGCATCAGTTTCCAAGCAACACCCAAGTGGGCACTGCTAAAAGTGGACACCTTGAGCGTCAGTTTCTAACTGACACCATAACCCTTCCCACCACCGAAAACATGCCAGCAGGGAACTATAGGCGTCGGTTAGGAAAGAAAATCGACACTATATCATGGTTAAAGACGTCAGTTATTAAACAAAACCGACGTCATTACCCTTCCTGCCACCAAAAATGTGCTAGCAAGGGAACTATAAGCATTGGTTAGGAAAGAAAACTGACACTATATCATGGTTAAATACGTCAGTTATTAAACAAAAACTAACGTCATTACCCTTCCTGCCACTGAAAATGCACCAGTAAGGGAACTATAAGTGTCAGTTAGTAAAGAACACTGACACTATATCATGCTTAAAGGTGTCGGTTATTAAACAAAAACCGACGCCATTACCCTTCACCCCACCAAGCCAGCAAGGGCACAAAGACGTTGGTTTTTTGCTAATAACCAATGTTGTATGTCTTTGGTGTCAGTTTTATACAAATAACCGATGCCTATGTTCTGATTTTTTTTTCTTATCAGTTTACAGTCCTGTTGTATGGCTGGTCAACAGGATGTAGAACATGCAGTTCAGTTCTGAACTGTAGGCTTACAACATCCATTGATATCAGCCAACAACAGGCCACAAACTTGCAAAGTCATTCACATTCAGACACATGTATTGATCAGATACATGTAGAAACCTACAAAGTCATTTACATTCACATTCAGTTCCATTTATTTCATCTCTTTTCACATTCAAACATTCATGTATTGATCAAAAAAGTCATTCACATTCACACATATCATAATTTAGAAAAATTCATTCACATTCACACAAAAATAGTTATGAGAACAAAGTTTAGAAATATCATTCTTTATTCATCATCGTCATCATTGTCATCAGATACCCAATTATATTTAAAAATTCCCACTACTTGTAGGGATTTTGACCATTCTTCTCTTACAACATCTAATTCCTCCCTCGTATAGGGAGTATGTACATCTAATAACTTTCCACCTATACTAAAATTAGTTTTAAACACCTGCAAAGAGAATGACGTATATATATATAATTAATAATATATAATAAGATTGATATATTTCATATTATCTAATGAGACTATATATAATACCTTTATGTATGGTATTGATTTCCATTGTGGCATATTTGATGATTAGGTCCACAAATCGTATGACATAGTAGGCACATGCCCAACTGTTGTCTTGTGTAGCACACTATAAATTGAAACATACAAAATATTCAGAAATGCAAATAAGTACAGTTCACATAAATAATATATACATTGGAGTCAGGAAATTACTTTCACATTCTCCCAAATTAGTGGTTGATTCTTTTTCCTAGGGACCTTTCCTCCAGCTTTTTTGAACTCTTGTAAAGCCCTACATGTTAATGTAACACAATAAATTGCATAATTAAATAGTAATGTAATAATATATGTTAATGGATATAAAAATATGAAATATTTCTCACGGGAATAATGGCCTTTTCATTGTGTGTCCATATAATGTATTCAATTCGTTCCCCGTAGGATGTAGATAATAGACAGTGAACGTCTTGGGGACAATAACTAGTAACTCCCAATGTCTACCACTACAGGTAAGAAAGTTAAAAATTAATAACTCAAAATCCACAAAAAAATGTAATTTTCTTAAGTCTAAATTATAAGCAAAGTAAACTTACTCGACATTGAATGGATCTATTATCACCGTCTTCTTATTTTTACCAAAATATTCAAAAGCAACACAGTAGTATGAAGTAACTGAAGAAGGGTCTATATCTACAAGACTAATAAAAGATGGAACCAAAAATCCCACATGAGAAAATGCAAAATATGTACATATTATGTGTAAGTGGCTGCAAAACATGTATTACGTATGCATTAATATATAAGAAACCAGATCACCGTATATAAAACAAGGTATAGGGATGTATAAACAAGATCTCACCATATCCACAGCTCTATCATAGATGTGTTCAACCAATCATAACGAAACAACTCTAAAATATCTTGTATAAATAGCTTGTTTTCTTATGATTGACCTGCATTAATACTTATGCATTAATATGTATGCAAAATGTGTATAAATAGATTGTTATCGTATGATTGACCCACAGCATCCTCCAGAATTGTAACATTTATATGGCAATTTCGATCATGTTTGTCGATCCATACGACCATACCCCTACAATTAGGACCTAACGAGGCGTGTAGGTCCCTTAGAAGCCAACTTAGTAGTTGAGGAGGTGGAGGTGGAGGCCGAGATGTAGAGGGTGTCATCTTTTTAACCTGTATATATAATTTCAGATCAATTGACTCATATATACACACTAACAAATTAACGTAATATAAATTTACCATACAATATTAGTATATACGACATCCGCTTTGGGCCACATTATCACTCTGCCTTCTGTCTCACCAAGCGTTTCAGTATCGGGGTGGGCATATAGCAGTGGAAGATCCCTCCAATCAGGGAGTACATGTATCGGGGTCACACAAACCACACCAGCCGGTACTGGAGTCCCATGACATTTGTTCCCTAGAAGGGATGGGTAAGCTTGTGCCTCTACAATGACATATTCTTGACTTTTTAGTCGGCATGGCTTCAACCCCTAAAAATTTATGTAAATAATGTTATATGCATATATACACAAACATATCATCTTGAAAAGACTAGCTACTATGTCATAAAAATACTTACAGAGGATGTGCTAGGTGGTGGGTCTACAGGATTACTCCCAACTTCTGTAGTAGGAGTAATAGCAGCACGACATGTCACAAGTACCGTCTGAGTGGTCGTCTGAGCCATCTGTCACTTCACCATTGCTTCTTGGACTTTCCTCTCAATTAATTCATCTACCTATACATGGATAAAAGAAACACTAGCTATCGATTATTGAATTCCCTTTCACAATAACATTCTAAAAAAGAATAGGTTACCCCAACTTGTGAAAGTCCCTCTTTTGGGACAGGTTTGTGCTGGGATGGCCCAAACAACACTTTGATGCCCACACCAGTGCTTGCACCCCCAACACATCCAGGATGCTCTGGGTTACCCAGAGAAATTGCTAGTTCATCACTTGTGCATTGAGGGATGAACTTGCCTTCCTTCCTCTGCTCGTGCAGCTCTCGCTAATCGCCATCAATAGAAATTGGTAAGTAAACATAACAATAATTAATAGCGATCGATTGCTCTAAGAGTTGATTTTTACCATTTTTGCAGCCACCTCAGCCGTTGCGGGCTACGTTATATATCCCTTCTTGTTTTGCCTCCCATCTATCCACATAACATGGCAAGGCAGAGGTGTGGGAGCAGTAGTAGAGGACTATGTAGTCTACTCAGTAGCAGCATGTTGAGAAGTAAACTCAGCCTGTAGTCTTTGGCAAACACATGCATATCTTATTGGACCCATTGTGTGGTCGTGCGCATTCAGTGCACGCCTTGCTCGTTGAGCATCGTTGATAGCCTAGTTAGTAAACATATTGATTTGGTTAGTAACACTAAAGGTTAATCTTGAATAGGTGAATACATAAGAACGTATATTAATTAAATTGGGAGTGGCTCTTAATACCTTGAATTCATCCATTTTTCTTTGGGTAACAAACTCCTCCCAGTCTCTGGGGTCTAGGTAGTTCCATTGTTCTGTTGCTAGCTTCTTCCTAAATTTATTTTTTAAAGAGAATACAAACAAAAATTATTAGTGTAGAGTTAGTCAAACAATGATCAATGTCTAGAATTGGAAATCAATCAAAAACCTCTTCTCAGCATCGCATATGTAATATCGGGTGAGATTGGTCCAATAGTTCCTTCGGACCCTCCCACAACATTGCATCATGCATTTACGATGCATCTTTTCATACATATCAAATATGCTCTGAAAAATAGAATTGCTATTAACTAGTATCCTAAAAATTAGTAATCTACAAAAATAGAATTGCAAATAATAATAACTCACGCATAGATCCTTCCATACTAAGTCTTTCTTCCACTTAGGAACTTTATGTCAGGATTCTACATTAAGACTACAATGGTTGTGAGTAAGAACCTCAAGATATGAAATAAATGAGTTGTGGTTCACTCCAACTGGATTTCCTACATGATTGAAATCCACAGCCAGTTTGGGTCCATTGCCGCTTTGCTATAGTAACTTGTTCATCATTGTGATGCCCCTCACTTTCTTAATTTTTTTTTGCTTCTCATCAAGAGCCCCAATTTCTTCAGGGGATACATCACCAACCTAAACTTTGACAAAAAAACACACTTACATGATATAACTATAAATGAATATATAGATAGAAACCTCAGAGATATATTTTTAAAACTTACATTGTGAGGCGGCACATTGACATCCTCACCCTCATGGTAATCACCAGCACGGTCATCAGGAGAATGCTCAGCCATCTGAAAGTTCACATTCACATTGTAAAGTTCACATTGTAAAGTAATTCACATTGTAAAGTTCACATTCACATTGTAAAGTTCACATTTACATTGTAAAGTTTACATTCAGAAAAATAAAACATATAAAAAATATAAACATGCATGCCTCTAATATTGCGAACTTTTATCAATTAACAATCCTTCATTGTGATCTCCACGTACATGCAATGCCTATATGGACAGTAGAAACTATCTCCAGATTGTTTCCTATGTTCCTCAGCAAATATAATATACTGATCAAAACCAGAAATAAACTCTGGGGTGCAGTGATTTGGAATGGACATCCATGATCTATCCATTCTATGATTAAAGAGAAAATAAGTAAATATTAGGGTTTAGGGTTCAAAGATTAGGTCTCATATATAATAAATGTGTACCACCTATCCCATTCTTGAACACCTAATCTCACTAGTAAGTTTATAATGTGTATTGGGTTTTCAAGAAAAATTTGGCAGCATTTCCCCGCTGTTCTCCAAGTACATATGTACTTAGAGAACAAATAGGGAAATGCTGCCGAAATTTTCTTGAAAACCCAATACACATTATACACTTACATCCTTAGTGAGATTAATTGTTCAAGAACAGTCCTAAACTGGGGACTATCTAAGATTCACTCCTAATGAGTAAATCTTGGACGGGTTTCTAGGCCAACAAATACATGTATGTTGTCATTCTTATACCTATAATCCTAGTTTCAACATTCATATCCTAAGTTTTGTGTAACATCACTTAATCATGCTTGTCAGTAAATACTAAACAGTGAATAAACCATGATTCCATATATCAAAGATTTGAATCAAAATGAAGCCTAATGGCACATTGGGAGGGTGAGAATATTATACCTCACTTGAAGGTTGAAGAAGAAATATATGCAAACCAACAACAAGTCAACAACACCTGCAACAACAGAAATGCATGATTCAACTTTGTTATAATGTATTAATTACGGGTCAATATTGAAGTTTTATTTAGAGCTTCATATATCAACATACATACTAGGTCATATTTCAAATCAAGATTTAGGCATTTACTCACCTTAGGGTGCATACATGATTCACAAAGTATTTGGGTGAATAAAGAATAATATATGTTACTGATTTAGGAGTTCACATAATCATTTTAGAAATAGAAGACCCACATTTTATCTTTGGGCATGGCCATTACATCATAAACCATCACATTACTACTAATTCCAAGTATAAAAGGGGTTTGATATAATAGAATACCAAGGTTCCCCAATTGACTTAAGGTATGACCATGCCTCACCATAAGGGGGTCATAATCATGCATATAAACTCATATAGACAAACTATCAATAAGGGAGATGAGGGGCTGATAACAGTGTCATGTATGACCACAAAGTTATTGTTCTTCAAGTTTGGGTGATTATTGATGTCTTTAGAAGCATGATTGGCAATCTAGGGCAAAGTTCATCATTTACATTCCAAGCATGTCACATGAGTGCATTACAGTTCATTATTAAGAAAGAAGGGTGATTAGGATTCTCAATATATGTATTTGTTGAAAATAAGTTGTATTGGATAGACCCATAATGGAAGTGATCATTGAAAAAATACTAGATAATCATATTTTACTCCATATACAATATTCAATTTAAATAAACACTCCCTTAGAGGAACCAATATTAGGCACAAAGTCATGTCTTAAATACTCCAGAAATATATCCTAATTCAAGATCACAACTCCCATGCAGGTAGACATCAAATCCACTCTTAACAATGTATTAAGGGATTAATCTAGTAGAAATGACAACAATACTAGGGTCGGGTCAGACAAAAACCCCTATAGATATCGGCATTGGATACAATAAATAGAGATGGAGACCAGACTGTACGATACTCCTAGTTGCAATAGCACACACATAGAAAATAGGGGACCCTCATTGTCCAATGAATAGGGGCCAACACCAGGTGATCTTTGATTGGCTCGTGATCAACCACAGTAGCATCGGCAGCAGGAAGAAGAGGAGCGGCAGTGGCGGCATGAGGGGCAGTGGTGGCGGCGGTAGGAGCGGTAGGCAACAACGGCAGTAGGAGTGGCAGGCGGCAGCGACATCAGGTGAGTAGTGCAACGGTGGCAGGAGTAGTGCAACGGTGGCAGGAGTAGTGCGACGGAGAGGAATTGCCAGAGCCCTAACTCTTCAAATTGGGAATGAAACAAAGAAAGGGGAAGAGTCTTTTACGCGGGTTCTATTAAGTTAACAATCGACGTCGGTTATTAAAAATAACGGATGCTTAAAATAAAAGGCGTCGGTCACCACACAAAAACCGACACCTATGTTCAATGATAGTCGTCAGTTCCAACTAGAAAAATAGTCATCTATCTACATATACCGGCAAAACAAATGTTCTCGAATTATGACCATAGTCGTCGGTTATCGTAGAAAAATCGACGCCAAAGGGGGTGAAAATTTTCGTGGGGACAGTGCGCGAAAACACATCGGCATCGGTTTTTGCAAGATCACCGATGATAAAAGTGGGACAAATTTCTGTCTCATGAAAAACCTTTAGTCGTCGGTTGATTTGTTAACAACTGACGATGTATGTTAAATTTTGGAGGTAATTTTTTTTCACTGGATAATTTAGATTTGGTGGTCCATTTTAGGCATCGGTTGCTTATTGAGGAACTGATGCTAAATAAAAAGTGATACCCGTGTTTGTCCGCTCTTCACAGATAGATGTCGGTTTGTGTATTTAACTGACGTTGTAGGATTTAGGCGTTAGTTTCTTGGATACAACTTATGCCTATAAATGTGACATTATAAGCCATTTCTGTACTAGTGATATATGTATATATATATATATATATATATATATATATATATATATATATATATATATATATATATATATATATATATATATATATATATTAGTATGTATTCACTACCAGCACGGGTAACTAACTTTAGTTACCCATGGATATATTTTGTAATATAAAGGTACCTATTTGTAATGAGATAGACAACGTTTGTAGTGAGATGACCAAATTTGTAATACAAACACTTGTTTTGTATTACACATCTGATTACAATAAAAATGATATTTATGACAGTAGTTTACGTTGTAGTACAAAATGAGTATTTCTATTACAAATTTGATCATCTCATTACAAACATTGCATGTCTCATTACAAATATGTATCTTCCGATTGCAAAGTAGATGCACTGGTAACTAAGGTTTGTTACCCGAGCAGGTAGCGAATGAATGGCCTATATATATAGTTTGTGTATGTATATATATAACTTGCATTGATCATAATTCTTGCATATATAATAAAAAATAGGCGATATTATATACAGTTTCAATTGGGAGAACAAGAAAAAACTTATGAAATTATTATTAGCATCTGATTCATGCCTTATTCTAAATGTTCTTTTATGATGACCTTTGATGATGATTTTCAAAATTGAAAGTTGAATCGCCATCTATTTTTATCATGAACGTTAATTTTGACTCTAATATATCTTCTTAGGAATCAAATACTTAATGACATAATCTTGTCCAATGTTTTAAGAATACCTATTTTGATGGTTTATCCATTTGAGATTTTTCTTATACACATAAAATTAATGATGGATCTTATTGATGAATTTAAACCCAATTATGCAATTTTTTGAGCTTGAAAATATCAAATCTTATGACAAAGTTATACAAAACTCTATTGTTGACTCTTTGGGTTACCTTGTAAATCTAATCATAAATTTAACCTTGGACATATGTTGACCCTTTTTTGGAAACTTAAGGATTTATCGTAGGTGACTTAAGTGGTGAACATTCCATAAAACATTGATGATATATTGGATATGGATAATGATACATCAGGATTCTTCATTTTAGATCTAGGTGAGTAGACCAGCTAAAGTCACTATAAGGATCAAAAACCCTAATGGTTTGGTAATTATGAACTACAAAGTTGATAAATTATGATGGACCATTAATTTTTTTGATTCAAGGTATAATCAAATATTGTAATAAGAAATCATTCAAAGCTCTCCACTATTCATTTAAGGTACGCTTTATGTAGATTGTCCTAACTATGGTATTTCTAATGCTATCTGATATGTAACCATTGTGTATACCTTTCCTACTTATTTGTCTGATCTACTATTCCCTATAAATAAGTTTCTATTTTCGTATACATATGTTTTCTGAACTTGAAACATAAGAGAATCAAGGAACTTCCATTATTTTTCAAGATTGTGCTTCCCATGGAAGTTGTGAGGTTGGCACTTCTTTTAGAAGTAGTGAATAACATGTGTAAGGTTCTCTCTTCTTTAAGAAGATTCTATATTCTTGTTGGATCACACTTCATTTTGAAGTCCATAAAACTTGTTCTAAGCCTTTTCTATTCAAATGGAAGAAGTCATGATAAAATATGGAGGATTTTCCAATGACTTGATTTTTGCACACAAATGATGATATTATTTTATAGGTCTTGTCAAGAACATGTATTCTTGAAAATTAAGCAATATTGTATTCAACAGTGTACATGTACATTTGCACTGACTATGGGACTTGATTTTATGATTTTAACTGATACAAATGGACCATAAAGATCATGCTTTTGTAATCAACTATACTACTCTAATGATAAAGAATGAACACATGTATGAATCGTGAGGTCTTATGTTATTTAAGATGATTGGTTCGTGTTAACCATTATGTTCTAAGTTACTATTTCTTATTTTATGTGCTAGTATGTTATTTCTTCTGGGCCGCATAGGGACAGATGCTTCAATCCCTCAACCATTATGTTGGTAATGGGATTGGGGTTGGGGTAATAACAGTTCCATGACTATCGATACCAGTGCATACACACTCTCATATTCATTAAATTAATAATTTCTCCAATCTCTTAAACCTAAGAAACCCTAAAGTCCACAATGGTTAAAATTGGGGTGTCTAGACATGAGCACAAGGGATTCTTGCTACTAGTCCCTCCTATTCATCATGTAATGGTGGTTGAGGTTCCCCGCTCCAGCTGGCCCTTTCGATTCAATAATGGATTTAAAGATTCTCCTTTGAAACTCTAGAGAGTCTTCCCTCATATTATCTTTTCTCTAAGGAACCATGAGACCACTCATTCTATTGAAGTAGGGTGACTCCTCATCTCTTCTCTATCCTACTAGGTATCTTGACTTGATCTATACTCCTTGTTTTGGATATCATGGGAAACAACTAAAATATGAAATAAAATTTATAAAATATGGAAAAATCTCATACTATGATCTGATATATTCTTGACTGAACCCATGTGATAAAAAGGACTTATACTAGAATGTATGTTGTGGATGGCCTCACAAACCTGTAATCAAGGAGCAGGACCCTCTATAATCGAGAAGGATAAAAAGAAAAGGGAAGCTGGGGAGAATATAGAAGTTGGGAAGAAGAATGAAGCCTTAAAGAAAAAGGCAATTGAAGAAGAAGCTAAAAAAGATAGGGAGAAGGAAAAAGAAAAACAAAGAAAAAAAGAAATGGAAAATGGAAAGGTAAAGGTAAAAGGAAAATAAGCAGAGCAAGATAAAGAAAATGGAATGGATAAGGGAAAGGGAACCAAAAGATCTGGCCAAGAGAAGAGGACATTGATGAGGATGAACCAAGAACGATCCTTAAGGATGATGTTCGAGAGGCATAAAACAAAACACTTATGGATGTTATGATAAATTTTACAAATCACACATCATCCTTAGCACCTTGTGAAATCCACATCAATGACCCAAAACCTATAACCATGATTGATTTTCTTAAGTTGAATCCAGAATCATCCTATGATGAAGATGTGGAGGATGTGTTGGACAAAGCAGATGCATGGATAGTTTCTATAGAAAATACCTTCAAAGTGTTAGGGTGACCTAAAATAATGAAGTGACCTTTTTCACTTATCAACTTAATGGTGAGTCCAAAAGAGGTTAGCAAAATTACATCCACTCAAAGAAAATCATTCCACTAAATCAGTAAGCCTTCAAACCTATTTTATAGCATGTCTCATGCCTAGCAATGAGTTGAAGGAAAATAAGAAATAATTCATGGACCTGACTTAAGGTGACTCCTCTATGTCTAAATATAGTTGGTAGTTCCAACTCTTGGAGTGTCATGCTAAGAATTTGACTTGGGGAGAGAATTTGGACGAATATGTTGAAGGACCCAAAGTGGATCTACAAACATTCCTCTTCCAGACCTGCCAAATTTTTGGGATTCCTTTCAGCATGCTCTAAAGATGGAAAGAACCCTAGGGATAGGATATGGTAATAATCAATTCATGGCTTATCTAGGATTGGAAACTGTTGTGCTAGCCAATTCTAAGTAAGAGGAAGGACCTCAAAATGACTATAATAAAAATTGAGTAACCCAAACCATGAAAATGGTCAAAATCAAAGAATGATATACTAGAATTATGGAATTGATTATGGGGGAGATGCAGATACACAAATCTAGTTTGTCATTACTAAAAAAAGAGGGTCACTTCAATAGATAGTTCCATGATCCACCTTTGTGGGCCACTAATGCCAATCATCAAAGTAAGAACTAAGGGAATAAAAAATGGCTCTAGATTGTTCTCTTTCAATTACGTGACTCCTATAATTCTTGCAACAAACCTTGTTACTTTGGAATCACCATATCTTGGAAATTTTGAATAGAGTGCCCTAGTATATTGGGCATGCCCCTCTTTACTATGACTCAAAACCTGTCATGTGCTTTGATTCAGAAGTTAATATCTTTGTCAGACCAATTTCATAATCTCAATGTAGGGCTCAAATGATCTAGTTAAATTTGTGACATAATGATTTTGATATAGAGAATTATCATGTAAAATATGAGATCATGGACGTTTTAGCAATATTGAAATGTTTTTGTGGGGGGGAATTCTCTTCAGGAGGGTAAATATGAGAAAGTTCTATTTGACTCAATTATGATATAATTTCTCAATTACCCCACAATTTGCTTGATTTTCCTCACTCATTGTATTTTCCATATTTAATGAAACCGATATGATCAACTATAATGAATAGTCCATGTTATGAATCAATATGATACATCTAATTACCAAACAACCTAGTTTGAATATGTTTTTCCAAATATTTGATGTATATCTTGATCATCTTTCCTCATTTGACTTTGGACTTCATTTTGTCATCCTTTGATTATTGTAAAATTTGTGACACTTATCTGAGATTTTTATACATAAATATACCTTGTATGTATAGATCTACACCTTGAATTTGACTTATTACTCCTTTGGATCATCTATGCACTTAACTTTAAACTATACATGCCAAACATTTTTTAACTATTATATGTTATATAATGAACTTTGTATCCAAATTTTAGCTTGTTGGTTTTTATTTCCCTCTATAAATTCCTAAAGATTACCCTTTTATCCCCTTTCTATGGGTAAATGGGGTAGTTTTAGGCCTAAATGGTCGAGCCCAAGCCAACTAGGGTAGGGTGTGTACTAGTCTACCTTGACTCAATGGAAATAATGATATCAATGAAAATGGATGCAGAAAAGACTAAAGAGATCATGAAGCCATGACACAAAATTAGGTGTAACAAGGGAAATAACATCAAACCAACATAGAGATTCATGTTCCTCACTATGAGACAAGAGTGGTTGAATCATTGAAGCAAAGATTCATTATTTTAAGCAAGATATGAAATACAAGCATCACTATCAAAGTTAGGGAATTATCCTAATGAAAATGACCTTGGCATGGGCCTCTTGGTGGCCAGAGTCGCCAAAACTACCATCTATTGTCAACACAATAGGTGAAACTACTAGGAATATTACATAGGAGTATGTGCGAGAAAAAACCACAATCCAAAAAGTCTTGTCACATTGCCACATGATTATGTATAAATACCAGGCAAAAAATGTGTTGAAGACCTCTAAGTGTGCCATCAATTAGTTTGCAAATAGTGAGGGGTTGAAAAATGGAAAATTTAAACACACCTCTGCCAATGAAATTTGTGTCATTCAAAGCACCATCGGGGTCATTGGAGTTAGTTTAAACACTCTTGACCTTGTTTTTACATTAGAATAATGTTGAAGAACTCCAAAGAGTAGAAGATGGTTGTTAGAGTTTGGTAGTTATCCTCGTAATGGGTTGAGGATACGGCAATGAGTTTAACTCGTTTTTATGGTTGGGAAAAGGTGAGGGAACTAAATTCTAAAGACTAGAGGTGTAGGGTTATGGGGAACATAAATTAGGAGATAAAATTGGAGCATTGAACAACCTAGGATATGATGGGATTCTACAATCCATCAATCCCTTATTAAGTGGGGTTGTTAGCTTCAGGATCAGCCAATGAAGATTTTAGGACTTGAACCCCACTTAGAGATGGAGAGTAGAAAGAAAGAAATGAACGAGACAAACTCACGCATTGTATCCTTTTAAGAAGGACTCTATTATAAGGTTTTTATATGACATCATGGTTGTTGGATCTAATCCAATGGCTTTCATCACTGTCTGCATAAGTCAGTGTCCCAGGGGTGCAATACATTGTGACTTAAGGACATGTTGTTGGGTTTTAGGGGAGACAGAGAAGGTAGCAGAAACAAATTTTTCTTCTCCCCAAACCCATAATAAGGGAATCGTATCAACGTCTATACAGTAGGAAGGATGGTTTGTAGAGATATACCTTGTCCCAAGGCTTACTCGGTGACGTTACCTAGCGGCTTGCACGGTCTTCACCTCCAGTTTTGGATGGTGTCTGTGCAGCTCCTGGTCACCGGGACTTTCGGGATTGACAGCTATCCTCCAAGCGACAGAAATCTCCCACCTCTGTAGTAGTCCACACAAAACACCTGGAACTCTAATTGCCTTGTTGCACAAGGCACTGGAAGGAGTCATACCCTCCTGTCAGCGTACTAGTCACCGACACACTCTCCTACAACTAGTTGTTTTTCTACAGTTGTCTTTCCCTTATTGTACCTCCCTTATCGGGTAGCACTTGCTCGGGCTCTCCTGGTTACCACAACTAGAGAGAACAACAACTTTGCAGAGCAACTGGTATTCTGAGTTGTGCTTGAGAAGCCCCAAATACCCCTATATATATAGGAGGGTCATGGGACAGGGTTCTCTACCTCGGGTAATGCAGGATTAAAGAAGGAGTAGAAGGGTTCGAGATTCTCCATAAAACAACCAACTGCGCCAGCTGAACCGATCGCTTCAAGCATGAACTGATCGGTTAGGGACCTGAGCCGATCGGTTCACACCTGAACCGATCGGTTGGGACACCTGAGCCAATCGGTTCACTTCCCTATTCAGTTTCCTATTGACTTTTCCTCTTTTGTTTCGAATTGATCCAAATACCAATCCTTGTTCCAATCAAATTGAACAAGTGAAACAAAGAGAAATTTCTCACCAACCTGACTTTCCCAACTCACTCATTTATACCAGTTGAGCTGATCAGTTCAACCCTTGAACCTATCGTCTCAACCTGTCCTGAGTGGATCGGTTCATCACATGAGCCGATCGGTTGGGAGTGCAAACTGTGCAGAATCACTCAATTGCATCTTCAATCAATATGATACTCTAATCAATCGGTCCAACACCTTGAACACTATGATACTGAGCTATCAATTGATTGAGTGTTTAATTGAATAACTAAACTCCTTTAGCAATCAATCTAAACATCATTTGTGGATAAACTCCTCTTCTAGGTTAAATCCTATGTGTGTGACCCTGCAGGCCCATTTCACGTTGGCAGTGAAAGTTCATAACACTTATGACTTCACAAGCAAAGAGCGGTGCCTAGTCGCACATCAGTTCTACCCAAGTGAAAAAGAAAGTTGGAGATCAACTTTCAATCCTACAATCTGTGAATGGTGTTACAGTGAATCTATAATTCCTTTGTCTATGATATCCCGAATGAACTCAAGGCATGGAACAGTCATCCTGTCAACATTCATTCACTTTCTTGATCTCAGAGTAGACTGGAGGAGATATGTATGGCATCAATATCACATATTGATTCACACATGTGTGC
This sequence comes from Alisma plantago-aquatica, assembly GCA_963693085.1. Taxonomy (NCBI): domain Eukaryota; kingdom Viridiplantae; phylum Streptophyta; class Magnoliopsida; order Alismatales; family Alismataceae; genus Alisma; species Alisma plantago-aquatica. Next base: position 825,001,934 of record OY856414.1, on the reverse strand, counting down.
GCAAACCTATCTCAATCCTACTCATCAAGTGGCCATGAATATCAAACTCCCTCAGGAGGGACAAATCTCATATCTATCACTCACCCCTCAAAAGCCCCATGTGTCAAAGCCACCCAATCATCACCTTTATAACAACCCATGTTTTAGGACTGCGTTTGATGATGTCAAAGTGTACCCAACGACATGTGTTGAATGTAGTGATTTCAGGTCAAAGAATCACACTCATCACCATCACTGTGAGAACTGATTGTTACCATGTCATGGTTCCATGTGTCAAACTCACAGTGGGTCTGTCCGATACACTTGTTCTCTAACAAGTACCTATGTGTTTGGTTTGATATCTCCATATCATGACTAATGAGATTATGTCATCAACTAACACCACAATCTAGTTTTGTGTGTCATTGTTGTCTATCTACCTTCCACAATGACATCCGACTAGGGACATAATAAGAATGTAAAAACTCTTAGCATCTGTATGATCTCATCATTCAGGTCCTGAACCTAAAAGCATACATCATTGAGTACTGTCATTCTCTAGACATTCAATCTATTCTATCATTATCTCATATGACTGAACCAAAAAGAATTGGAAGCTTGCCTTTGATGCTTATCAAATCAATCTCAATGTATCCCACCAATCATCCCATGATTGGCTCTCAGGGCATACATACCAATAGACTCCCACTTTCACTACAAGCCAATCACCCTTGAATCATATTCATAGTGATCTTCAAACATTTCCCACATGTTATTGTGCTCTAGTGCTAACATAGTGAGTTATGGAAACACCTTGCCAAAGTCGATATTAACTGCATGTCTCTCGTCTCTTTGTTGTACGTCACACGTATGAGATGGAGTTGTCGTAATATGCGATCTAGTATTCCTTTGCTAACCTTTAGCCACATTGCATGACCAAGAACTCCTTATTTGTCATCAATGACTGGAATATCTATAAGTTCATCTCATGAACTTCCAGATCCATATAGTATCCACTAATTTTCTCTAACACACGGATACTCGGTTTTTACCTTTTAAATGGCTTTATTGGAACGTTTCCATTTATCAAAAAACATTCACTTTTATATATATTTTGCAATTAATCTTCTGTCCTTTTTGGAAGTTCGCATCAATGTAACTCTTTATAGTGAACCCTTCCTTATTTCCATAAAAATATTACTTCTCAAGCACTTATCAAGTTCTTATGGTATTCCAGTAACCCTTACTGGAACTAGACAGACATCCACTCGACATGTCCCACATACGAGTTATCAGAATGAGCACATCATATTGCCATGTCCTACATACAAGATGATGAATGCATTTTATTCTTGCTTTGTCCATACATGCAAGATAATGTGATGATTACATACATGATAGATCCATATATATTCTTAGTGTTCCCATTCTTCATAAGAATTGGACACTTGGCCTTGGGATACTAACTCCATGTAACATGGACAAGTTTTCTCCCACTGAATTTGTACACACTGAAAACCTTCAGTATAGATTTCCAATGTATGCTTTCTCTTTTCAGGTCAAGAGGTTTTCGAAAACTATCTCTATAGATCTCTATTCCTATCACATAGGAATGTCTCTATCTTCCTTAAACATAATTTCCACTTTGGATTTCCATTCTAAAACATTTCCATCTCACATCAACATGTGGAATGTGAATATGCTCCCACTAAATCACAAATCCCTTCTTTATCTTTGACATATCAGTCAAACCCTTTGACTATATTATCAAAGTAAAGATCACAGTTCTGAGTTTCTTGTACTCAATCAATCACATTGATTAGTCCATTATAACTTATAGACTTCATTTGCATTAATGGATTCATAAACCTTATAGGTTGTGTCACATACACATCCTTGTTTTTATTCCTCATAGGAATGCAGTTTTAGTATCCATATGCCAAATTTTTTAGTCATTAAGTTGCAATCAACAAGCATCATCCTTCTCAAAATGTTATCCATGTGTCTTAACGCTTAAGACTCATTTGCACTTATGGATTTCATCCCAATGGGTGCTACCATCAAGGTCATACCTTATGGTTCACATGGAAGTCATTTAGGATGTAATGGTCATAAACCATAACTCTAAATCTGGTTCCTCATATTCATCTAGATAGTTGATTCATCACATGACCAACTCATCACATACATAATCAAGGTGTATCTGTCAAGGATATAAGAACTCACAACTCCTTGTGATTCTTAATGTTCTTTATTAGTGTGGGGTATTCTTTATTTAAGAAGAAATTAGTTATTTGATAATCATCCTCTAAATCCTTAGAGTATGACTCCTTTTGATTTAGACATCACCATGTCTTAATCATGAGCTCACTATGATACACTATCATAATCACTCATAAGGATCTCAAACATTTGGTTCAAGTATTTTATTCATTGATCTCATCAAGAATTAGCACTTTACCAAATTCACACTTCATCTATGATATTCTTAAACACTTCAAGATATGCATATTGGTATTTCTCTAAACACCATTTGATGTACTAGCATTAAGTCCAATAGGTATGTAAATACATCACATGTATTATACCTAATAGGATAATCAATCTCCCACTATGACTAGTGAAGATTGATCATGTCCATGAGATTCATGTCTCTTACTGGTTCTCTAACCAAAAGAGTCTAGATTTATCCATCATATGGAAATGGAAACTAGAGATGAATTTCTCAAGATAATGCTAATTCGTTGTTTGAGTTATCAGTAACTTTTAGGTATCATTTTATCTTATACATACCAATTACCACAAGATAAATAAGGCATTGCCACAAAGATTGAAACATCAACTTTATTAATTGCCATTATTGTCATACAATATGCAAAAATAAGGTGTTTCTATCCATTGGCAAATATGAAATAGCAGTTTATAACTCTATTACATGCCTTCAAGGCTGAAAATAAACTAATGTACTCCTATCTATGGCGGCAACACTTGCCCCATTTATTAGGTGCTTTACACTTTATATCTTGGTATCATATACCTCAAAAGTGTTATAAGTTTATTTCATGACACCTTTAGGTGGAGACGTCTGTTGCCTCCTTCTTCTTTAGTTCTTCCAGATAGAGTGGACAATTTCTTTTCCAATGTCCTAGCTTTTTACAATGGTGGAAATTGCCTCTCTTGGTCACGCCTCCCTTGGCCTTGAGAGTTGAATGACTTGGGCTGCTGGCAAGCATCAGAACCTTTATTAGCCTTGCCCTTACCCTTGCGCTTGGACTTGCCTTTCTTGTTGCTGACCATCATCACATATTTAGGCTTGTCCTTCTTCATTTGTGCCTCAGCTGTCCTCAACATGCCCAACAACTCTGTCAATGGCCTGTCAAAGTTGTTCATATTGTAGTTCATCACAAACTGATTGTAGGATTCTGGCAATGATCACATCAGTAGCCAACTCTTGGCTCAGAGGAAATCCCAGTCTTATCAGGTTCTCCACATACTCAATCATTTTGAGCGTGTGAGGACCAACTGGATCTCCTTCTGTCATGACACAGTTGAACAGCACCCTGGAGACATCATATCTCTCTTGCTGTGCTTGATCTTCATACATGTTCTTGAGATGTTGAATCATCTCAATGACACCCATGTTCTCATGTTGTCTCTGCAACTCGTGGTTCATGGAGTACAACATCAAGAACTTTGCATCAATGGCATCTTTAGAATGCTTCTTATAAGCATCTCTTTCTTCCTTTGGTGCGGTAGGAGAAGGTTCCTCTGGAGCTGGAGTATCCAGGACATAGAGCGTTCGCTCTTGAGTGAGAACAATTCTCAATGTCCTAAACTAGTCGTGGAAGTTAGTCCCATTAATCTTGTCCTTTTCAAGGACCAATCGCAATGAAAAGTGACTGTGTTTGTTGTCATTTGTACTACAAAAAGAAAATATATGCAATTTAGTCCAAAATTCAGTTTTGACTTATTTGATTGATTTGAAAAATTAACGATATCATTAGGACTTTAATTAATTATCGCTCCCACTATTTTTGTTGAAATTGATAGCCCTCACCATCAATTCGGAAGAATGCAGCGTACAATCTTCTAGTGGGTCAAGATCCTGAAATCCTCTAAGTCATGGACCAGCTAGGGTTGTCACCCACAACATAGATCTTCCAGGTAGGAAACTTTTGCCAATTGCATCATGTGCAACTCTTGAAAGATGTCATATACAACTCCTTGCCAAGATCACCGCCATGCCTCAAGGTGCTAGATCCTATGTAGGTCACCTTGTTAAGTCTGACCCAAAGCCAACACGATGAATATGCACCCTGCTAGGGTAGACCCACATATCCATCATTCACGTTTCTATGAGATAGACGATGCACCACGCTAGGGCGTGCCCACACTTGGTTGATCAAGCTTTTCATGTGTGTTGCATTTGGAAGGCATCTAAAATTTTAATATTTAATGAGGGATTTGGTTTTATAGGTACATATACATATCCAATCACCACAATATATAGTATGTATCATATACAGGTTATATCCCACAAAAAACATGTGAAACAATAAAAGCGATGATTATAGCCATCCTAATGTGATTCCTCGAGCCAAGAGGAATCACGGTCATCTAGGTCCATTTCACATGCAACCTGTACAAGATGAACTCTGTGCTTTTCCGTTCTGGGTTTGATCAACTCATCTCCATGATTGATCGGCTTGCCATCAGGTCGGTCAGTTGGGTGCCACCAACCGATCGAATGGTGCCTCCAGCTGATCGGTTCACTGGTCATCATGCATCTCCTCAGGTCGCCACTCACTCATCTTGCTCCTCGAACTGGTCATCCAGAACACCAACCGATCAGTTCATGCCTTGAACTGATCGTCTCAATTGTCATCAGGTTGTCCGCCGTTCTTTGACATAATAGGAAATAAAAGTTCTATCCTATTTACATTTGAATTGAGAAACCCCGAGTTACATTTGGGGGGAGCAAAGGTAGGAAAGAAATATCGAGTTATCTCGAGTTACATCAGGAATAAGAGATAGGGAATCGGTGTGCAGACTGATATGCAAGCAACCACATTCAACCAAGCACACATACATAGGGTTTATTGGCCATAACCACGCTATACATCCACCATGAAACTCGTTTAAAGGTGACGTGTATCGAGTGCATTCATTTTACATATCATATATTTATATTGGGATTTGTGGATTTAGGATTGGACATGCATAAAGCCAATTTTATTCGCATCGTATGCAATAAATAAAGGCGACAAATAAAAATCGATCATATCGATCATCCTAAAGTATAGAGTAGTTGATGTGGCTCTGATACCACTGTTGGGTTTTAGGAGAGATAGAGAAGGTAGTGGAAACAAAATTTTCTTCACCCCAAACCCAGAATAAAAGAATCGCGTCAACGTCTATATAGTAGGAAGGATGGTTTATAGAGATATACCTTGTCCCAAGGCTTGCTCGGCGATGTTACATTGCGGCTTGTACGGTCTTCACCTCCGGTCTTAGATGGTGCCTGTGCAGCTCCTGGTCACCGGGACTGTCGGGATTGACAGTTGTCCTCCGAGCGGCAGAAATCTCCCGCCTCTGTAGTAGTCCACACAGACCACCTGGAACTCAGATCGCCTTGTTGCATAAGGTACCGGAAGGAGTCGTACCCTCCTGTCGGCGTACTAGTCATCGAGACACTCTCCTGCAACAAGTTTCTTTTCTGTAGTTGTCTTTCCCTTGTTGTGCCTCCCTTATCGGGTAGCACTTTCTCAGGCTCTCCTGGTTACCACAACCAGAGAGAATGACAACTTTGCAGAGCAAATGGTATTCGGATTTGTGCTTGAGAATCCCCCAATACCCCTATATATAGGAGGGTCATGGGACAGGGCTCTCTACCTCGGGCAATGCGGGATTAAAGTAGGAGTAGAAGGGTTTGAGATTCTCTACAAAACAACTAATTGCGCCAGCTGAACCAATCGTTTCAAGCATGAACCGATCGGTTGGGGACCTGAGCCAATTGGTTCACACCTGAACTGGTCGGTTGGGATACCTGAGCCGATCGATTCACTGCACTGGTCAGTTCTCGATTGACTTTTCCTCTTTTGTTTTGAATTGATCCAAATACCAATCCATGTTCCAATCAAATTGGACAAGTGAAACGAAGAGAAATTTCTCACCAACCTGACTTTCCCAAGTCGCTCATTTGGACCAGTTGGGCCGATCGGTTCAACCCTTGAATCGGTCATCTCAACCTATCTTGAGTCGATCGGTTCATCACATGAGTCGATCGGTTCACCAACCTGAGTCGATTGGTTCATCGCATGAGCTGATCGGTTGGGAGTGCAGACTATACAGAATCAGTCAATTGCAGTTTCAATCAATCTGATACTCTAATCAATCAGTCCAACACCTTGAACACTATGATACTGAGCTATCAATTGATTGAGTGTTTAATTGAACTACTAAACTCCTTTAGCAATCAATCTAAACATCGTTTGTGGATAAACTCTTCTTCCAGGTTAAATCATATGTATGTGACCCTACATGCCCATTTCACGTTGGTAGTGAAAGTCCATAACACTTATGACTTCACAAGCAAAGAGCGGTGCCTAGTCGCACATCAGTGCTACCCAAGTGAAAAGAAAAGTTAGAGAACAACTTTCAATCCTACAATCTGTGAATGGTGTTACAGTGAATGTATAATTCCTTTGTCTCTGATATCCCGAATGAACTCAAGGCATGGAACAATCATCGTGTCGACGTTCATTCACTTTCTTGATCTCAGAGTAGACTGGAGGAGATATGTATGACATCAATATCACATACTGATTCACACATGCATGCGCATGCCTATCTCAATCCTACTCATCAAGTGGCCATGGATATAAAAATCCCTCAGGAGGGACAAATCCCATATCTATCACTCACCCCTCAAAAGCCCCATGTGTCAAAGCCACCCAATCATCAACTTTATAACAACTCATGTTTCAAAAATGCATTTGATGATGTCGAAGTGTACCCAATGACATGTGTTGAGTGTAGTGATTTCAGGTCAAAGAATCACACTCACCACCATCACTGTGAGAACTGACTGTGACTACCACGTTATGGTTCCATGTGTCAAACTCACGGTGGGTCTGTCTGGTACACTTGTTCTCTAATAAGTACATATATGTTTGGTTTGACATCTCAATATCATGACTAACGAGATTTTGTCATCAACCAAGACCACAATCTAGTCTTGTATGTCATTATTGTCTATCTACCTTCCACAATAACATCTGACTAGGGACATAATAAGAATGTACAAACTCTTAGCATCTGTATGATCTCTTCGTTCAGGTCCTGAACTTGAAAGCATACGTCATTGAGTACTGTCATTCTCTAGACATTCAATCTATTCTATCATTATCTCATATGACTGAACCAGAAAGAATTAGAAGCTTTCCTTTGATACTTATCAAATCAATCTCAATGTATCCCACCAATCATCCCATGATTGGCTCTCAGGGCATACATACCAACACATGTATGCTTGATTGAATATAATAATATCTCTAAACATTATGCATATTAGTATTATCATTAGATCAATAGATATTATCTTCTTCAATTAAATTAAGACATTAAATGTTGTCCAAACTAAGTGAACTTTTACTCCAACCCAAAATGACCATGTAAAACCCAATTATGTTGTTTTTTTGTTTTGAGATATCTTTTAGGATTTCTAATAAATTGTGCCTTTCTATTTTTATTAGAAAATATGATATTTCATGTGTTATTTATCTTTACTGGTAATTAAATCACAGTTCTACTTATTAATATTTATTTGTCAACTATGAGGATAGTTATCGAATTTGTCTTATTCATCCAATTTTCTTTTGAATCTCTCAAACCCCAAATTTCTTGAAAAATACAATACTTAACTGTATTTATTGTGTTAAACACCACCTAGTGTTTATGTGTATTAGTATAACACTAAACTAAGAGGAAAGAGCTCTACGGTTGATATTATTTTGTGAATACATGTATGAACGATACAAAAGAAAACATACCCAAAATTGGGTCTTTACATATCCAATCTATCGAAGCAAGAACAAAGGGGTTCTTTTGAAAATCTTGCGAACTTCAACAAATTTCTTAACTAAAATTGATTGTGTCATTTTAACCTCATTTAAAACATGTGCTTACGTTATCACATAACATTATTTTAATATTTAAATAATTCCAAATAGATCTATAATAAATCTAATAAATGATATAATTAAGCATACAAGACAAGATTACGGAAAGGTAAGGTTTGGGGTCTTAAAAGAACTACTATGGAGGTTAAGTTTATAGTCATATATTTATCTTGTTGTCTCGATGATTGGCTTAGAAATATATTGCTTGATTTACCCATAATTTCAAAGCTTCCTCCTTCTACTCAATTCATTGAGACAATAGGATAGTCATAGACAATGCTAAACAGACCAAGGGCAATCTGTGAAAACCTTTTATGAGATCAAAGTGCGAAGAACTTCTATAGAAGTTGAGCTGATAGTCCTAGTGTTGGCTTATCATCAATTTGATTTTTTATAAATCAATTGCTCGGTTTACCCATAGTTTTAATGTCGTTCCTATCTCAATTCAAAATTTAGACAGTAGGTCAGTCATAATTAAAGTTAAACAATTCTAGGGAAATCTTTGAAAGTGTTATATGAGATTGAAGTATAAAGATGTACCATGGAGGTTGAGTTCGTAGTCCTAGATATAGCTTATTGCCAAGTTGTTTGGCTTAGAAATCTATTGCTTGATTCACACATAGTTTTAAAGCATTTTCCTCCTTTCTCAATTCAATTCGACTATAGGACAATGGATAAAGTTTAACAATCAAATGGCAATCCGAGAAAGCGTATTATGAGATAGAGGTACGAAAATATGAGAAAACTCATTTGCCATGATGTTGTATCTCTTTGTCTTTAAGAGATTGTTTTAACACAACTTCACTTCCCATGCGGTTCTAACCTCATAACCTCCATTTTATACTTTATCTGCCGCCATTTCTTTCTGAAATATATACACAGTATAACAGTAACTTCGAAGAGACATACTTCCAACATCAAATTCGGCGACCACATTGCAATGACTAGGAAAACCAATAAAGAAACAGAAGAACATGGATGTGCTGCATGATGTTGCTGTATAAATAAATTATTTGCAAGAAAATAGATGAAGCCTCAGCGAGATATGTATATCTATACGAAAGGAACAAGGACAGAGATCAGGGAACAAGAAATTAAGAATGGGGAGATGCCTCCAACCCGAGATACATGTGAGGCGTGTCGGGTTCCAGATCAAGGAAACACGGGCTACAGATATATACTAATTCTTGCCTCCTCTTTGCCCAATTCCAATTTAGTATTCCCCCTGCGGAGTGTCCGTTTGTCATTCAGTGATAACATATACAGTAAATAACAGAAGAAAGAAATAGAATGTAAACAACTGAATGTAAATGAGAGGGGCAGATCAGATGTTGTTCGCTGGCCAGCACTCAGCAGGCGACAGCGAAATGAACCATACTATATTTCTATTCCTATTTCAGAATTTCAACGTACGTCATGTGTATACCGGACTTGTTCCGTGCTTCTTTCTCCTAGTCAATCAGGCCAGTCTCCTCCTTTCTTCTTCCTCCGTTTTTGTCATCTAACTACTAGCCGCAGCTGCCTTCATCACTTTCAGCCCAGATGTACTTGACTTAGCTCCAGTGTGTCCATCTCTCTTTAATTTTTTTTCCCCACTGGGAAACCGACCGTCCGCATGGAAAAGGGTAGCCGTGAGAAAACGAAATTCGATCATGGATTAAAAAAAAATAACGATGACGAATAATAAATTCGGCACGAGTGGTGGAGGTACTGCAGCTAGCCGGTCGTTGGAGATGGTATCACTATGACTTCCAACTCTTATTTATTAGATTGAATGACAGTTAGCCGGCCACCCATTAAAAAGCTATTTCTCCCTCGCAACGGTGGAAACGCGGCTATCTAATGGTGGATTTTCATGATGTCAATGCTAGCTGGTGATAATTGACCGATGAGTGATTGGGTGAAAATTAAACAAGGTTAGATGGGCCAACTGTGGGAGCTGTCGATGGTAGGTAGCAAAAAGCGATTACACTGTTGTCTTTTTTTACACTAATCCCTTTCTCTCACTTCAAAAATTTTATTCTCCAGATCGACCGGAGGCACGACACGCAGGCAGATGTATCTCTTACCAATAATCACCAATGTTGTCATTAAAATCCATCATTGAGTGGAACGATTGCGTCGCATTGCCGCTAACACCTCCAAAGACGAAGAGACCGAACTTGCAACGTATGTTACAATTCAGCATGTATTATATTCAGCGGTTCAACGTCACCTGTGTTACTCACACTATCGTGCTTCAAAGAATCACCCTTTTTGGGTGGTATATAGATATAAGCGTGGAAGCTATTACCATCATGCAGCAAAGAAAATAAATTTGTATTGCTAATAAATTAACAAATCCGTATTAATAAGAGCCTCACACGCATCACGCATGGCAAGTAAAAAAGGCAAGCTACCCCTATCTTATCTATGTAGTTTTTTTATTTTCCCTTTCTACTTTGGAGCATTTGCGTCACTTACAACTGGGCACTATATATGGATGTCAACGCCTTAGGTATACTTTCACTTAACACGTGTAGCTTAATTTCACCTTACAAATTGGGTACTGGATTGAGAGGCACTTTAGGTGGTCCTCTCCTCTCCCTGATACTTTGAGAAACCCCTCGAATTAAGCTAGCTTCTATTAACCAAAGAGTGACAGCTGATACCATCAGGTGGTAAAGTAAACGAATTTCTATACCTAACAGCCTCACAGAAGATCGCACGGAAAAGCTAACAAGACAAGCTACCCCTATCCATACGGTTTTTCTATTTTTTACCTTGCAACATTTACGTCACCTACAACGGACCACAATGTATGGATGCCACCACTCTGGATCTCCAATCGTCATCTAACGCGTGTACATAATAAACATTCATTTTATTCCACAGATTGAGACTGAATTAAGAACCACTTGAAGTGGCGGTCTAGAAACTATGAAAAATCCCTTATGTGTGCTCCCAATTATGATTAGTTTAGTCATGCTCTGGATAAGCATTGGATCGGGCTGGCCCTTGTTTGAACAATGTTTGACTCGTTCATGTAATTTACATAAGTGAATAAGGTTAAAATGTTTATATGGGCCAGGTCAGGATCAAGGTAAAATCAGATCCCCATATTCTTTATATGTGTATATATAAAACCATGTGTAAATATTAACTATGTATCTTCTATATGATACATTTGACTTCAAATTATCAAAATCATATTTGATGTGAAATATGTTTAGGTGATCATATTAATAGTACTAGAACAACATTGTATGCATTTAAGCTATATGGAGCCTTGTGATGATTTATATGTTTGAACTAATCTACAACATAGTCTAACATTATAGATTGGATGTATACTACATACACTAGATATATATAAGAATCATTCAATCAAACACATGCATACTCATTTTTTTCAATTAAGGTAACTAGCAAAAAAAATCATCAATCGTTGCATGATGTGTACTTATATCTCATAATAGCATTGGGTATGGCCATGTTTTTTAAAAATGGATAGTGTTCATCTTTTTCTCTTAGTTAAAGAGTTGTAAGAATAATAAACTTATAAATGATATATACAGTTTACATGTATTACTTCATAAACGTTTACAGAACTCTATGAATTGTAAGTTTCTACTTATATTTCAAAATATATTTATCTCCGCCTTCATGAACTAGACTCGAAACCCAACCATTTTATGTGGGTAAAGTATTGGTCAAGATTTTGAATATTAATTGTCCGGGCTTAAACTCGGCCGCCCACCCATTTTGTGATTTGTGTTTCAATATACGAGTCTACCAAAGCTCAATATAACCCAATATAATGATCATCTTTATTCATGCTGAAGGCATGTGTGCTTGTTTCCAAGTTTAGTCTCTCGTAACATATACCATATATTTCAGCATACATTACAAGTGGTTGAGTGTCGTACATGTTCTATACTATCACGTCATGCTTCAAAGAGTCACCCTTAGTTTGGGTAGTAGGAAAGCTTACGCAGCAGCTCCTACCATCATCGGTAGTGAAAACATGTGTAGTTTCCTTTCTTTTTTTACTTTTGAGCATTTGCGTCACTTTCAACTGAGCGTGCACTATATATGGATGTCAATGCCTAAGGCATACTTGTCATCCAACACGTGTAGCTTTATTTCACCCCCACAAATTAATTGAGTCTGAATTAAGAGACACTCAAGGCGATCCTCTCCTTTCTTGATACTTTGAGAAATCCCCTAATAAGCTTGCTTTGAGTTACCAAAACATGGCAGCTATTACAATCATCAAGCGGCAAGGAAAATAAACTTACATTCCTAACAGCCTCACAGAAGAGCGTATGGAAAAGCATACATCACAAGCTACCACTATCTTTCTATTTTCGCTTTGCAGCATTTACGTCACTTACAACTGGCCACTATATATGAATGCCACTGCCTTGGATCTCCTTGCCATCTAACACGTGTACATTTATTATATTCCACGAATTCAGACTGAATCAAGAGGCACTAGAGGTGCTGATCCTTTTCAGAAGTGATCCTTTCTAGACACTCATAGAAACCCCCGAGCTATGCTCCCCGTTACAATTAAGTAGTTATGTTGAAAGTATGAGTGTTTGTTTGACAGTTCAATTTGTCTTTTCGATGTATATGACATTTCAGCATACATTATAAGTGCTTGAGGGTCGTATGTGTTCGACACTATCACGCTTCAAAGAGTCACACTTGTATACATTGGGTGGTAGGAAAGCTAATGTGGCAGTTATTGCCATTAGAGTTGGCAATCGGGTGGGTCGGATCGAGTTTGGGTTGGATCATTTTAAGTCGGGTCATTACACATCAGAAATAATTCGAGTAATTATTTTCTTCTTTCAGGTCGGGTAGGTCGGGTTTGGGTCGGGCTAGTATCCGGTTGGGTCTCTTCGGGTTATTTTGTAGTTTTTGGTCAACTCAGATTCCGATCGGATTAGTTTTGGTATAGAACTGTTCATGTTACTTTAGCGGGTTGGGTCGGGTTCTAGTAAAAATTATTGTGATTCGTCTCAATTTGGGTTGGGCCAATTTGCACTATTTCCTCAGGCAAATTCAGTTTCATATCGAGTCATTTTTCAGTCGGGCAGTAATTAGGTCGGGTCTTTTTGGATTGCATATTTGGTTTGGTTCAAGTTCTCTTAGTCAGTTTAGGTTGGAGAGTTGGCAATCGGGCGGGTCGGTTCAAGTTCAGTTCAGGTCATTATGGGTTAGAAATATTTTAGGTTATTTTATTCTCTTATGTCGAGTTGAGTTTGGGTTGGGTTACTATCAATTTGGTCTCTTTGCGTCATTTTGCATTTTTGGTTCAACTTGTGTTTGAGTCGGGTCCATTTTGATATAAGTTTGTTTGGATTAATTTATTGGGTTGGGTTGGGTTCACGTCAAATCAATGCAAGTCATGTCAATTTACACCATTTCCTTTGACTAATTTCGGGTTCGAGTCGAGTCATTTCTAAATTGGATAGTTACCAAGTTAGGTTCACATCAAAACATTAAGTGTTTTGATGCCTATGAGTTGAGAAGGGAGAGAGAACAAGCTAATATGTGTGGTCAAGGACTAGTGATATTATGGCATTCTAAATTCACACAGAGGGACAAGACCTAGAGGGATGATCACGTTGATATTGGGTCAAAAGTTCAATTGCTATCACTATCAGGTGTGGAATGATGTCAGTTGTTTGACTTTGGGTATAATAAAATTGGTTAGGGTTGGTGTTGGGTCTAATAAAATTGGTCCATGTTGATATTGAGTCAGGTTGAAATCGAGCAAGATGAGTTGCATTAGATTGAATGGATATCAAGTGGAGTTTATGTTGATCAGGCAATGTCGGGTTGGGTCATGTTGATGTCACTCTGCGTTGACATTGGGTCGGGTCTTTGTTGGGTTGGATTGAATTCGGGTCGGGTTGATATAGGGTCGGATTGGTGTAGAATCGGTTTGACATCAAGTAGGGTTAACATTGGGTAGGGTTGGTATTGAATCGAGTTGTCGTCGGGTTGACATTAGGTTGGGTCGATGTTGGGTGGGGTTAATGTCAGGTCAGGTCAATGTCAAGTCAGGTTGATATCGAGTCGGGTCAAGTCGGTTGCGATTTTTTCAGGTTGATTCCGGTCACATGATATCTTCGGGTCGGCTGTCGAGTCAGATTTGGGTTTGACAATTCCAATTCTAGGACATATTGAGTTTAGGGTAAACATTAGGTCTGGTCGGGTTGAGTTTGGATATATATATTTTCTTCGGGTTTAAGCGGGTCAGACTGTGGTAGGGTGAGTTGGGTTTCTCAGGTCGGGCTAGCTTTTACCATCTCTTATTACCATCAATCAACATAGGAAAAAAAATGTGTAGTGTTAAGTGTTAATCACTATACAGAATGGGGTGTGACAAGAAAACCAAATAATTAGTTGTCATGTATGCAAAGTTCTCTTTCTTTCTTTTAACTCTATAACATTAACGTCAACTGCAACTGAGAACTGTATATGGATGCAATTGTTGTAGACCTCCTTATCTTTTAACATGTGTACATTCATTCCACCCCATAATTGAGACTGAATTAAGCATTTCTTGAGAAACTTCCCACTATGCTACCAATGAAAAAGAGTGGTATTTATGGTGAAAGTATGAAGTTTGGTTCCCACACTTGCATGGGACACATAGCATCATGGCACCAAAGAGAAGAGAGGGGTTGATATGGGTTGTAGAACATCACCTTCAAAATAATCTAATAAATAGGAGCAAAAGTGTGACTCTAGTGGATCTCAAAAATTAAAAATGAGTGTTCATAGTCTGGTCACGTCAACAAAGTAGCCACCAAATTTTATGAGGGAAGTAGATTTTGATATTATACAATGTGACTATATGTTCTGGATGATATCAAAAAAAACTATAACAAAGAAGTTAGCACATAAATATGATATAGAGAATCTTCAAACTCCCAAGTTCTCATGGCATCTCACCACTATGAGATTGGAAATGTGGATGAGAAAGTGTTCCACATTTTGTTTTGGCTAAATCTACTTTTCTTAAACGTCATTGGGAAGAAGATGAATTTTTCTTCTTTTTTCTCTCTTTAGAAGGTAGGCTTTTCTGTAGGGCTTGAAAATAAGGGAGGAGGTTCTTAGATTTAAAAAAGTAATACATGTAAGACTTTACCTTGGGTTCCTAAAAGCTAGCCTCTATAAATTGGTAGCCAACCAAATTCTCTAGTTGACCACCTTCGTGTGTCATTTATGAAGCTATATTTATAGAGGACAGAGTTTACCTTTGGTTAGAGTTTAAGTGAAGCCTTCATCAAGTTAAAAGGTAGTGGCATGGTGGAGGGTGGATGCCAAGTGGGTTTTATACCTTCCTAAAAGCTTTCGAATCCATTTAAATGACAATTTATTGACTAGTCAAAGTGAAGAAAGTAACATGTGTTCTTGGTGCACACCCTATCTTCTAGTGGCTTGAAAAGTGTCTTTAAAAATTGTTGTATTGACTAGTGAAAAGGAGGTAAAGTCGGGAAAATGCCTGGTGTGGGCCCTACATTCCAGTCTCGAAGTTGGTTTGAATGGTCAAACCTTAGAGTGGTTCACGATGGGTATGCTCCCCCAAATGTGTGGGTGTGCGTCTGTAGGCACCCCACATGATCCTAGTAGGATCTTAGTCAAGTTTTGGTGGCATGTACCCAGATATCATATGGTATCACATTAATGTGGATGTTTGGGATACATTGAGTTTGAGATAAATAGCTATCATGGGTGATAGGGACCATATTATTGAACTATCTTCAGTCGAGGCCTCAGTTACAATGTCCAATTAAGGTAGTTTGTAGAGGAATGTCCCTCAATTGAATGTCCATTATGGTCGTAAATCATCCCATTTCTATTAATTTGATTGTTGAATCATATGCATATGAATTATAATAAGAGAAATAGGATTGTTCCAATTAATTCATTCAATGATTGTCAATCATATTAATTGTCAAATCATATTTTGATACTTGATCATGTGTCAGGACTGTAATAGTTAGTTGGCTTTCTTGAGTTTAGATCAGAATCATTTTTGTGTATCTTGGTGTCATTTGGCACATTCCTCCTGGACCTCAGATGCATTCATCACTTTTTCTCATTCTAATTTTATAGTCTAAGATTCATCTTTAGTGTCTTTTGGCCAAATTATTGTAACTATAGTTACACCCATAGTTCATCTTTGACATGTTCTCATTTCTATGTGTATTTGTAATTCATGATAAATCACACATGCAAATTCTCTAGGGATGAAATCCTAAATTTTACCTAACCCAAGTGTACGACAATACCACCTGCAAGGTGACAAATCTTAACGTAATGTAGTCTAGGATAGAAACCAAATGACAATCTAATTAAGAACTATCTAATCAAAGTAATTGAACAAGACCTAGTATTTATCACAAATGTTTATTGTTGGTTGATCATATCAAGTTTGCAATAAAATAGGTGAATTAAATTCTAATTATAAAATGACGTTGGAAACACCATGGTAGATGGATTTTGCCTTCACTACCTATTTTTCTCTTTGAGTGCATCATGAACAAGTATGAAGACAAAATTTTGAGGGGAGGTAAAGTAATATTTTTGGAGTGATGATAACATCTAGACAAATATCACTCTAAGCTCGCTTCACCTTACCTAGAGGTCATGTACCCATTGTTGGATCTAGGGCTCTAGATGGGGGTGCATATAGCTTCAAAATTCTCACAAGAAAAGTTAGACAATAAAATTATATCAATTGAAATAAATAGCTTAAGAACAATTGTAAGTCATATCTAAGAAACCAAATCAATGATGAGAGAGATTGAAACATCCACTTGGACAAGGTGGTTTAGAGTGGTTCCAATCTCCAAACTAGGAGATAGTCAATCCATTGCCTAAAGAGATCAACCTCTAGGACTTTGCAATTTGTGTATGCTTATATTCCATCATAAAATATACAAGGAGACCACCATACATCCAAGGACTTACCTACTCAAGAAAAGAGTCTTTCACCTACACAAGGACTTACCCACTTGATCAAGATCTCCTCAACCTTCAACAAGGACTTACACATACTTGCATCAAGTCTTTGGCCTTGAAGGAATTACCCACTCTTCTTAAATCTTGCCCTTTCCCTTCTCCTTCACCTAGAGAAGATCTTCACCTCTTCTTCAACCTTGAAGAAAACCAGTAACAACTTAACCTTCATTCGGAGTAGCTTCCTTCAACCTTTTCTCTTTGAGAAAGGGGGTTGGAAAGATGAAAGGAATGAGAGCTTTACAAGCACATGGAGGTAGCTCTCTTACAACATACCTAACTCACTCATAATCACGAAATGCTTTGTAAATGAGAGAGAGAAATGGGCTCAAAGGGTTGCAACACACTCAACTATAGCAAGGACTTGGAATAACATGAATGAGCAAACTTGGAATGAACTCCAAGGGGTCCTATTTATAGATGGGGGTGTTCCTTTGAATGTGGGATCACTTAAGAATGAAAAATAGACATATTACAACTTGCTATGGATCTATTTTTACTCACAACAACTCTCCAATAGTTATAATCACTTTTTCTACATTTTCCATACACTACATTCGGTCGAGTTTCAATAAAGATAACTCGACTGATCCACTAAAGGACAAAGCCAATTTTCAAACTATCGGTCGAGGTTGTTCTGGGAAACTCAACCGATGAGTCAAAATCAATTTTGCTTAGTTGATCAATCATTTGAGTTTTGTGAGTGTGCCAAACTTGACCGATTGGTCATTTCAAAAAATCCATCGCTGGATCGGTCGAGTTTCCTACTTGACTGATAAACAACTTGTGACAAATTTTCCAATTTGACTTTTGAGTGATCAATTGTTGGAATTAAATGTCCCTAATTTTTTCTCGTCTTATTTACAAGCCATATCATCAATACAAGTGATTACAAAATTAATCTAAGGTGATATGGAGTGATTTCCCAAAAAGCACACTTGCATTGCTTTTGACTTGAACTTGGACAAGCTAGGGCTTGTGTAATTTGATCCTTTTCATGTACCTAAAGCCTGAAATCAATATTGAACAAGCATATTAGATATATAGGAATGGAATGGTCAAGTCATTATCAAAATATGGACAATGTATAACTCTCAAGTCAACATTCTCCCCCTTTTTGACAATGACAAACCATTCCTCAATCATACTGAAAAGGATATGTAAAGTTATGCCTTAGCCTTGTGAATTGCAGGGGGATTCATGGTTTTAACAATGTGAATTTCTCTCCCTCAATCTATGCTTACTCTTACCTGCATTGTTAATCTTTCTACACAAAATAGCATAACATGTATACTTATGGTCCTTTAGCAAGTCGCATTATAAAGCATATAATGAATAAGAAAATGATCACATAGAGAATATAAGCAATATGGTTGAGCTTTTCTCCCACTTTTTACATTATTAAAAAGGAAGGGGGTAGAAGAGCACAAAAACAAGTCTTCTCCAAGCACAACCAAAACATAAATCTACAACATAAGACATGTAATCTCAAAGCATACACCAAACAGAGATGACAGAGAAACAAGCAGTCTAAGTCATAATCAAAATATGGGAAACATGGCACCAACTCATGAAATGTAGTAGATCAAAGAGTAAGTGTACATATGATTAAAATTACAACTTGGAAAGGATGTCCTCAGAAACAACTACAAACAAAAACGATGAAACCAATATGATGATGAAAAAATAGTACATCTCAGATAATGTGCCCAGATATTTTTAGTACAAAATAGTCTCGAAAGATATATATGATAAGCATATACAGACTAAAACTAAAACATCTAAATGTCTAGGTTATCTATGTCCACAACATCATCATCAACAACATTATCAGCAGAAGATTCTGGATCATAGTGATCATCTCTATTTGAAGGTCCAGTAGAGACAGAAACATCACCAGAGTCACTAGCAAAGTTAACAAAACCATCATCGCCATCATCCTCAGATGCCTCCTAATCAACAACAACTTCCTCATCAACCTCATCTGGCATCTCCTCATCGATAGAGGAGCCGAAACCACAATCGAGGCACATGGCATTCTTCTCAACCCAAGACATACCAAGGTCATGTGACTCCTGGGCTTGAGGATAAGGAGTAGAAGTGTCAAGTCTTGCAAGCAAGGTAGCTATAGGACTAATAGGGAGAGGTAGCACGGTAGGGGTAGTAGATCCACCAGCAGGAAAGGGTGTAGTAGTGGAAGCAGCAGGTGTATGGGTAGGGTAAAAGTGATCATATTCATAGGATTCATAATCACCTCATGTGTAGGACTAGTAGGCAGGGTAAGTATGTGCATAGGAGAGGTTCATGGTAGACATGATAGAACAGAGATCCTAATGCATATGAGCTTGAACCTGAAGCTTATATGCATGTTGATGCATCATGTAACCCATGAGGGTTTCATTTGATACATGGAAAGATGCGGGGCAGGTTGGGATGGTTGGTGTGGTGGAGGTTCCTATGTGGAGGTCGAGGATCCAGGTGTGGTAGAGGAAGGGGTAGTCACATTCTTCTAAAGTGTGGTCTCATTGATGCAAACTCCTTTTAGGGCAGGTTTGTAATGAAGGTCATGAAAAAGAAATTTTCCAGTTGTAGTCTGAAAGAGACCACAAATCAGGGTTGGGTAGGGTGGGTGGGTGCCACTGGTGTTCTTACCAGAGTCAAAGAAGATCATGCGGTGGAGTACATACCTAGCCCATTTGACTCTGATGTTCTTCAAGATGTAAAACATAATCACTGTAGTATTCTCAGCAGTTTTAGTTTGGTTTTTCTTTGGATGAATATTGCAGTTGACTACTAAGGTGAGTATGTGGTTCTTGAGGCCTAAGGATAAGGAGGGAAGGGTGGACTTCTTCCTATAGGGAAAATGAGACTTCTTTAATAATTTATGAATATCAAGAAGAGTGAGATCATATTCCTTGTAGAAGGCCTCGGGGTCAACAAGGTCAAAATATCTAGGGTAATCCTTCCTTCAAGTGTCAGTCACCTCTGTACCATAGAAAAATATATCCTAGGCATTCTCGGAGGCTTGGAATTTCTTATCGGATATCATGGAAGTAAGGACTACTTGAGCATTAGGTGGGGGTACGAGAGTTTCATAATTCCATTGCAAACTCATATAGAATTCATGAACAGATTTGGTGATTCTGATGGAATTGTGGTAGCACGTGCATTCAACACTCAAGGCGGAGAGGTGGTGGTTGTAAAGCCACTCAGCAACTTGGTCAATAAACTTTTATCTACATGGTTTTGGCTCAAACATGGCATAAAAAGGAAAGGGGTTCCTAGGAAGGAGATCCTTGTACCTATTTAGTGCATCATTGGAGACAAAGAAGGAATCATCAAAGGGTATAAGGCATGAGTTGGAGGAGGAGGATGGTGCTCCAGTTGAGGTAGCTCTCTTTCTCCTATTAAAAGACATGGAGGCGAGATAGGAGGATAGAGAGATCAAAAACGTAGGAAACACCACCACAAACTGACCAAACACCTAGGGTTGACGAGAAAGAAGTCAAGGGAGGTCGAGCTAGGTCAAACTAGGGATAGGGAGAGGATGGTCGGGGCTAGGGTTGAGAGCTTGAGGGATATGGAGAGTGGATCGGTCAATTTTTCTCTAGTTGAGAGGGATAAAAGTCAGTTGAACCATACTTAAGTTTACTCCAGTCTGGCCATCAGTCGAGTTCTGTGACGGAGAAACTCGATTGAATGGCTATTTACAAAAGCCCTCGACCACGGATCTATCGAGTTGGAAACTCGATCGATGGTCAACCTGAACCAACTTTAGAAATTTTAATTGCTATCCATTACAGTTGTTATGACCCACTCCAAAGCTAACTAGTAAGTATCATGATAACAACATCATTATGTTGATTAAGCTAAGTTAAGTGCTTAAGATGCGATTAGTTTTTTTTATTAGTTGAGACAAGATAATTGGCATTATTTTATGCCTTGGTCTTGTATAGGATCTTTCACTTGAAAAGTTGCAAAATAAAACGCTTGATTTGGACCTACGAGGCGAAAGTTATGACTTTTTCAATTTTTGGGGTCGATTATGCAATTTTCCCAAAATTTTGGATTATAAACCCTTTTTCTTTTCTCTCTTCCTTATCTCTTTTGTACGATCGTTCTTAGGTAGTGTATTGTATATGTGCAATCGAGCAACAGAGAAGGAGTTGGTGATCCTTGGCCTAGCTCTGTTTCCCAGCAGCTCACCTCCCTTCTTCTTCTCTTCTTCCTCCTCCATTTCCTTCCCCCTTTACCCACCTAGTAGCCCAGCCGCCCTGCAGCCTTGTCCTGCAGTCGTCCTGTAGCAGCAAGCTACTACGCACGGCTAGGGAAGCCACCTTGGGTTCACCCAGTAGTAGGGGAGCTGCTCTTGAGCTTCGACCTTGTGATTAAAGCGTAAATATGCAGCCCTAGCTGCGATTTGGTCCCTAATCGAGTATTGATCTTCAATCGGAGCTTAAGCGTCAAGCTATTGTATAGAAGGACCATGAACAGAGCTATTCAAAGGTTGAAGACAACCCAGATATCACCTGGAAACATGCTCTAGATGCATTTCCAGATGAATTTGGACATCCCGAACCGCAGTGAGTAGAATTTCACTCACCTAGCATCATTTAACTCTGACATTAGGAAATTTTCGGTTAAATGTGTATTTTCCGCAGATAACATTAGTTATCAGGCATCGTGCAGTATTTGGTGTCTCCCGACTTTTTATTTCACAAATCACTTCTTTACGCTTTTATATTTTTTAGTTTATCATCTTTTCAGTGTGGTTTGGACCGATGGAATTGTATGGTTAATCGAAACCTAAATTGCTCAGGTTGAATGTTGAAATCAATAGCACACGACCAATAATGGTATGGTTTGAGTATAAACCCAGGCATTACAGCTTTTAGAAATTTATCAGATGCACGATTTCAAGGAAATGATGATGACATGGAAAGTTAGATGAAAACCCTAGTTGCATGCTTTCTACTATGTTTAATGAAAATCGTTTAATATTTATATGAATTGGCCCATTTCTCTGAGATATTATTAGAAATCCTCAATTATTATTAATAATTTGTGTCATAATAAATAGTTAACTCTTAATTGAGTAGGGTGATACACAAACTAGGATTTGGGTTAATGTGCATGTTTTTCGAGGAATTTCAGATAAATTACATATGCTACTGAAGATTTCTCAATTGTTGAGTAATTTACTCTTATCAGTGTATTAAGATGTTAAATTGCATGAATTTAGTGTATATGTGCCAAGTTGACATGAAATTTTGATATTTAAGAATTTTAAACTGTCGGCAAGTACAGTATGTGGTATCATAAAGCTCAAGTAAATAGACGTGGTACCCTAGAGGTACCAGAGTTGAGTATACACAAGGAAAAGGTACAATGTAGTAAGAGTTTTCTAGGATTAATAAAATAATAGACTTAAGGGCCTTGACACCGTAGAACCCCTTTGAGAGGTCTGTGCCTTAGGGGTGAAACGACCTAACCCTGGCAGCGTCCAGTACATGAGGGGGGGTCGGAAACTCGTGTCCAACATTAACCAGATGTCCTGGTGGCACGAGAGTATAGTTTGTAGTGTCCAACACTAACCAGATGTCCTGGTGGCACTAGAGAGTAGTTTATAGTGTCCAACACTAACCAAACATCCTGGTGGCACTGGAGTACAGAAAAGCGCATCCAACACTAACCACATGTCCTGGTGGCACGACTTGACTCTCCTCCTGTGTGCTTAGGTTAGAGGAGGAGTCCAGTTTATGGGACTATAGGAGTGTCAAGGCCAGAGATCCAATTTTCCTGTAGCAGACCAGGACAGCAGTCAGACTTAGCTATCTCGGGGTGTCGGCTAAGTCTTATACGGTGGGATCGTAGTTCGCTAAGAGTCTTCATATGTAGAGTACACTACATATGATCAGGGCATAAGATAAAATATGTTCATATAGGTTCATAGAATTTCTTATAAGTTAAAGAGTTAAGAAAGATGGAGTTTAGATTCGTATCAGTTGTTCTTTAAATGAAATGTTGATAATCCATGTTATTTAACTGTAACTATAGCTTGCAGCATTTGTTATGTTAATGAGATGTTGATATTTCCTGATATTTAAGTTATATTGTTTTAGACCTGCTCAGTGTAGTATTTCTTGAATATTATTCAAATTAATATACATAAATGAGTTATCTGCAACGGTTGGGTAAAATTCTATTCACTGAGTCAATAGCTCACCAACCTACTGAAACATTTTTTAGGTCAGTGTCAGCACGAGGAAGCTGGAGGATCGTATCACCCAGATGCTTAGAAGGTAGTGTTTAGTTAGGTTTGGAGGTTTTTTAGTCCTTTCCCCTCGGTACTTGGGACATGGTGTGGTAGAAAGAGAGAGAATGTAAAGTAATCTGTAGCTTAGTTTTTAATTAATTGTTGTACTTTATATTCTACAAGTAAGATGTAATATGTTGTTTAAACTCTATGGTATCTTTCAAGATTTAGAAATAGTAAGTTTGTTTCGGTAGTTTAGTTAGATTTCAATTTATTTCAAGTCATAAGATTTCTTTTAAATAAATTTTTAAGTGATCAAGTAAAGAAAAAGTTAAGAGTGGTTTACCGAGGGTGACTCCCTGGTCTCCGGGGTAATTAGAGATGGCATGGGGATCGGGGCGTCATAATAACTTTGTTATCAGAGCATAGGTTGAGTATGTAGTTACTCTAAGTCAAGGTCAGGGGACGATAAGAGACCAATAGGATTAGGACTTAGGTGTCTTCTTTCTAACTGTAATTTTCTAACAGGAAATGTTCTGTTATACTATTGCAGATGGCAGAAAGAGGGCGTGGTCATGAGGACCAAGCTGAGAGCCACTTTGGACCTGATCCTCAGGAGATGGGTCCAGGTGGTGGTGAAGAAGTGGATGAGGTAGCGAGAATGCATAGAATGTTTCTTGAGACCAAGGAAAAATATAAGTCGAATAGATGAGCTTCTACCTCGAGTAGCAAGGATTTGATGAGATCCTATGAACTAGTTAAGAAGCTTGGAGGTACTGAGTTCACTGGAACAACGAACCCCGTAGTGGCAGATGAATGGCTGAGGAAGATTGAGAAAGTGTTCCATCTGATGGAGCTGTCTGCGGAAAGACAAATCAATCATGCAGTTTATTTTCTTAAAGGTGATGCAGAACTCTAGTGGCATGGAGTGGAAGATAAAAGGAGAAACACGGTACTGACTTGGAAGGATTTCATTGATGAATTCCATTTTAAGTACTACCCACCTACCTTTATGAGTGAGAAGATAAGACAACTCTAGAACATCAGACAAGGTAATATGTCAGTGGGAGAGTATGAAACACATTTCACTAGGTTGGTAAACTTCTGCCCATAGCTTGTCCCAAACGATGTGGAAAAGTGTAGAAGGTTCCAGGAGGGATTGAGACCCAACATCCGGTAAACTGTATCTGTAATTGGCAGAATTAAAAGAGAGAACTTCGGAGAGTTTCTTAAGGTAGCGAGACGTGTAGAAGAGTCAGTTAACATTGATAAGCAGACTGAGAGTAAGAAAAGATCTGGAGACTTTATTAGAAGGGGACAAAGCAGTGGTGGATACAGAGGTGGTGGTGGTTTCTTTTCAAAGATAGGATGAGGACTAGGCTATTTTGGTAGACAAAGATCTAGTTCTTCATCAAGTGGAGGGAGACCCAATTCCGGAAGATGGGGTACACAGTTTACATGGACACCTCCAACTAGGCCTTCAGGATCATCAGTTTTAGTGACAGGTCCACCAAGGAAAGAGGTACCGAGATGTGATATATGTGGGAAGTCGCACTCTGGTCAGTGTTAGGGTGTAGATGTTCAGGGTTGTTATGTTTGCAGATAGGTGGGACACTTTAGAAGGAATTGTCCCCAATTATAGCAGTCAGCATCATAGGGTTCCCAGTCACAGTACTAGAATGTCCCGAGATAGGCTCTAGCTGGAGAACCTGATTCCTCTGTAGCTTCAGGTTCCCGAGGTGGTGCAAAACCTAGTGCTAGGGAAGGACAACATGGACACCGTGGGAGAGGAAGAGCTTCAGGATGTTTCTTCTCTTTGACACCACAAGAAGGTATCATTTCTTCTCAAGAAATTACAGGAGAAATTCTTTTCTTTAATAGTATGTCAGTTACAGTTTTGATAGATCTGGGTGCAACTCACTCGTTTATACAACGTTCTTTAGCTTGCGAGCTTAACCTATTAACACAAGAATTACCAATTGAGTTGTTGTTGAGGGTTCTGTTAGGTGAACTGACAGTGTTGACAGAGTTTTGTCCCATATGTTTGTTGACCTTAGGTAGTTACACCATCACGGTTAATCTAATACCCCTAGATGTTAACATGTTTCAAGTTATCTTGGGTATGGATTGCCTAGAGACCTATCGAGTTCAGCTCGACTGTTGGAAAAAGGAGGTTGTCGTTCAATAGGGTGAATTTTCTTGTGTCTTTTCTGGAGACAGGAAAGTCTTGCCTACGTGTATCATATCAGTTGTTGTACCTGATAAGATGTTACAGAAAGGTTGTGAGGCATTCTTAGCACATGTAGTAGATACTAAAATAGAAAAGAGCACAGTCATCCTATGGGATGTGCCAGGGGTCTGTGAGTTCTCAGATGTTTTTCCAGATGAGTTACCAGGTGTACCTCTTGAAAGAGATATAGACTTTGAGATCCAGGTGTTGCGAGGTAGTCAACCTATAGCACTTCCAGCTTACAGAATGGCACCTGTAGAGTTGAAGGAACTTAAGATCCAATTACAGGAATTATTGGATAAGGGTTTCATTCGACCTAGTTCTTCACCAAGGGGAGCTCCAGTCTTGTTTGCGAAGAAGAAAGATGGTACTATGAGATTATGTATAGACTATAGACAATTGAATAAGATCACTATCAAGAACAAGTACCCGCTGCCAAGGATAGATGACTTATTTGATCAGTTGCGTGTAGCGACGATCTTTTCAAAGATAGACTTGAGATCTGGATACCATCAGTTGAGTATAAAGGCTTCAGATATTCCTAAGACGGCTTTCAGAACAAGATATGGGCATTATTAGTTTTTGGTCATGTCGTTTGGACTGACTAATGCCCCAGCAGCTTGCATGGACATGATGAACTGGATTTTCAAGCTGTTCTTGGATCAGTTCATAGTGGTTTTCATAGATGGAATTCTAATATACTCCAGAGATGATGAGCAGCATGAGCAACATCTGATGATAGCATTACAGTTGTTGAGACAACATCAATTATACGCTAAGTTCAGTAAGTGTGATTTCTGGTTAGTTGAGGTGTCTTTTCTTAGACATGTCATCTCAGGAGATGGAGTAAGTGTTGACCCTAAGAAAGTTGAGTATGTTCTTTAGTGGGAGCATCCAAAGACTCCTACTGAGATTAGAAGCTTCTTAGGATTGGCAGGTTACTACAGAAGGTTTATCCAGAACTTCAGTGTGATAGTGTCACCTCTGACATGTTTAACGAGGAAGAATGCACCGTTTGTCTTGTCAGATAACTGTGAGAAGAGTTTTCAGATCTTGAAGAAGAGGTTGACTATAGCACCAGTGTTGATCTTGCCCAAGGAAGATAAAGGCTATATAGTGTTTTGTGATGCTTCCAGGAGAGGTTTAGGCTGTGTGTTGATGCAGGAAGGCAAAGTAGTAGCTTCTGCATCTAGACAACTTAAGAAGAATGAGGAGAATTATCCGACACATGATCTGGAGCTAGCTGCAGTAGTTCATGCTCTTAAGACATGGTGTCACTATCTTTATGGTGAGGTGTGCCAAGTGTTTACAGATCATAAGAGCTTGAAATATATTTTCACCCAGAAGGATCTGAATCTAAGACAGTGGAGATGGTTAGAATTGATTAAGGATTACAATGTCACGATAGATTATCATCTTGGTAAAGAGAATGTGGTAGCAGATGCTCTGAGCAGGAAGTCAAGTTCAACAGCTGATGTATTCTCCATGGCATGTTGCAAGAGAGACCTTCTTGTAGAAATGCGTAAGTTGAACTTAGACTTAGGGGTGACAAAGCAGAGTGGTTTGATTGCACAGATGCAAGTCAAGCCTACTTTTTATGATCAGATCAAGGAACTTCAGTAGAGTGACAGTGAGTTACAGCAGATCATGCATGATATGGCAAAGGGAAAAAGACCAGAGTTTAGGTTTTCAGATGATGGTTTGTTATATAGGCTTGACAGATTATGTGTACCTAGAGATAGTGATTTGAAATAATAGATTCTTGAGGAAGCACATGCATCGATGTACGCCATGCATCCAGGCAACACTAAGATGTACATGAATCTTAAGGAGTTGTACTGGTGGTCAGGTATGAAAAAGGATGTAGCTGAGTACGTGGCTAGATGTAGTGTGTGCCAGTAGGTTAAGGTTGAACATCAAAAACATGCAGGTACCTTGCAATATCTTCCTATACCAGAGTGGAAATGGGAACATATCACAATGGATTTTGTGATAGGATTGCCCAGGACACCTAGAGGTTGTGACTCGATATGGGTGATTGTGGATAGACTAACTAAGTATGCTCACTTTCTTCCTGTTAAGTCAACCTTTGATGTCCCAAAGTTGGATAAGATATACGTGGATGAAATAGTCAGGCTGCATGGTATTCCAGTTTCAATTATATCTGATAGAGATCCTAAGTTCATATCTAGGTTTTGGAATTAGCTACATCGTGCTTTGGGCACAAAGTTAAGCTTCAGTACAACTTTTCACCCACAGATAGATGGTCAGTCAGAGAGGACTATTCAGACTCTTGAGGACATGCTAAGAGAATGTGTCTTGCATTTTAGTGGAAGTTGGTAAGAACACTTGAGCCTTATAGAGTTTGCATACAACAATAGTCACCATTCCAATCTTGGTATGGCCCCGTATGAATCTATGTATGGCAGAAAGTGTAGATCACATGTATGTTGGTACGAGGTGAGTGAAAAAGAGATTCTTGGACCAGAGATAGTTGATTTAACTACAGAAAAGATTATAGTGATCATAGAATAGTTAAAAGCTGCATAAGACAGGCAGAAGAGTTATGCTGAGAAGAGACGTAGACCTATTGAGTTTGAGGTTGGTGATGATGTGTATTTGAAAGTTTCACCATGGAAAGGAATGTTGAGGTTTGGTAAGAGAGGCAAACTGACTCCTAGGTTTATGGGCCCATATCCTGTCATTGAGAGGATTGGACATGTAGCCTACAGGTTGGATTTGCCATCTGAGTTGGCTAATCAACATGACGTGTATCGATGTTGAAGAAGTGTTACCCCGATATAGGGAAGATAATGGACCCAAAACTTGCACATCTCAGACCATATGTGTCCTATGTTGAGGGACCAGTACAAATTTCTTGATCGGAGGATCAAGAAGCTTAAGAATTGTGAGATACCGTTAGTGAAAGTTTTGTGGAGGAACCACAACCTAGAAGAAGCTATGTGGGAGCTTGAGTCAGAGATGTGTAACAAGTTTCCTTTTCTCTTTTAGGAATTTTGGGACGAAACTCTTATAAGGGAGGGAGATTGCTATGACCCACTCCAAATCTAACTAGTAAGTACCATGATAACAACATCATTATGTTAATTAAGCTAAGTTAAGTACTTAAGATGTGATTAGTTTTTTTATTAGTTGAGACAAGAAAATTGGCATGTTTTATGCCTTGAGGTTGTAGAGGATCTCGTACTTGAAAAGTTGCAAAAGAAAATGCTTGATTTGGACCTATGAGGTGAATGATATGACTTTTTCAATTTTTGGGGTCGATTCTGTAATTTTCCCAAAAATTTTGGCTTATAAACCCTTTTTCTTTTCTTTCTTCCTTATTTGTTTCGGATGATCATTCTTAGGTGGTGTACTATAGCTGTGCAAATGAGCAACAGAGAAGAAGGGGGTGATCCTTGGCCTAGCTCTATTTCCCAGCAGCTCACCTCCCTTCTTCTCTTCTTCTTCCTCCATTTCCTTCCTCCTTTACCCGCCTAGCAGCCCAACCACCCTACAGCCTTGGCCTGCGGATGGCCTGCAGCAGCAAGCTATTGCGCACATCCAGGGAAGCCACCTTGGGCGCACCCAGCAGCAGGGGAGTTGCTCTTGAGCTCTGACCTTGTGATTCAAGCATAAATCTGCAACCCTAGCTGTGATTTGGTCCCCAATCGAGTACTGCTCTTCAATCAGAGCTTGAGCGTCAAGTTGATGTACAGTAGGACCATGAACAGAGCTATTTAAAGGTTGAAGAAAACCCAGATATCGCCCTGAAACAGGCTCTAGACGCATTTCCATACAAATTTGAACATCCTGAACCGCTGTGAGTAGAATTTCACTCACCTAGCATGATTTAACTCCGATATTAGGAAATTTTTAGTTAAATGTGCATTTTCAGCAGATAACAGTAGTTATCAGGTGTCGTGTAGTATTTGGTGTCGTCCGACTTTTTATTTCACAAATTGCTTCTTTACGCTTTTATATGATTTAGTTTATCATCTAATCAGTGTGGTTTGGACCAGTGGAATTGTATGGTTAATCGAAACCTAAATTGCTCAGGTTGAATGTTGAAATCAGTAGCACATGACCAATAACAGTATGGTTTGGGTATAAACCCAGGCAATATAGCTTTTAGAAATTTATTAGATGCATGATTTCAAGGAAATGATGATGACATGGAAAGTTAGATGAAAACCCTAGTTGCATGCTTTCTACTATGTTTAATGAGAATGGTTTAATATTTATACAAATTGGCATGTTTCTATGAGATATTATTAGAAATCCTCAATTATTATTAATAATTTGTGTCATGATAAATAGTTAACTCTTAATTGAGTTGGGTGATGCACAAATAAGGATTAGGGTTAATTTGCACGTTTTTTTAGGAATTTCAGATAAATTACATATGCTACTGACGATTTCTCAATTGTTGAGTAATTTACTCTTATCAGTGTATTAAGACGTTCAATTGCATGAATTTAGTGTATATGTGCCAACTTGACATGAAATTTTGATATTTCAGAATTTTAAACTGTCGGCAAGTACAGTATGTGGTATTATAAAGCTCAAGTAAATAGATGTGGTACCCTAGAGGTACCAGAGTCGAGTATACACAAGGAAAAGGTACAATGTAGTAAGAGTTTTCTAGGATTAATAAAATAATAGACTTAAGGGCCTTGACACCGTAGAACCCCTTTGAGAGGTGTGCGCCTTAGGGGTGAAACGACCTAACCCTGGCAGTGTCCAGTACACGGGGGGGTCGGAAACTCATGTCCAACATTAACCAGATGTCTTGGTCGCACAAGAGTACAATTTGTAGTGTCCAACACTAACCAGATGTCCTGGTGGCACTAGAGAGTAGTTTACAGTGTCCAACACTAACCAGACGTCCTGGTGGCACTAGAGTACAGAAAAGTGTGTCCAACACTAACCAGACATCCTGGTGGCACGGCTTGACTCTCTGCCTGTGTGCTCAGGTTAGAGGAGGAGTCCAGTTTATGTCACCATAGGAGTTTTGAGGCCAGAGAGACAGTTTTCTTGTAGCATACCAGGACAACAGTCATACTTAGCTATCTCGGGGTGTCATGTTAGTCTTGTATGGTGGGATCGTAGTTTGCTATGAGTCTTCATATGTATAGTACACTGCATATGATCAGTGCATAAGATAAAATATGATCATATAGGTTCACAGAATTTCTTATAAGTTAAAGAGTTAAGAAAGATGGAGTTTAGATTCATATCCATTATTCTTTAAATGAAATGTTGATAATCTCTGTTATTTAATTGTAACTATAGCTTGCAGCAGTTGTTATTTTAATGAGATGATGATATTTCCTGATATTTAAGCTATATTTTTTTAGACCTGCGCAGTGTAGTATTTCTTTCATATTAGTCAAATTAATAAACATAAATGAGTTATCTGCGACGGTTGGGTGAAATTCTATTCACTGAGCCAGTAGCTCACCAACCTACTGAAACATTTTTTAGGTCTATGTCAGCACAAGGAAGCAGAAGGATCGTATCACCCAGACGCTTAGAATGTAGTGTTTAGTTAGGTTTAGAGGTCTCTTAGTCCTTTCCCCTCAGTCCTTGGGACATGGTGTGGTAGAAAGAGAGAGAATGTAAAGTAATATGTAGCTTAGTTTTCAATTAACTGTTGTACTTTATATTCTGCAAGTAAGATGTAATATGTTGTTTAAACTCTATGATATCTTTCAAGATTTCGAAATAGTAAGTTTGTTTCTGCATTTTAGTAAGATTCCAGTTTATTTCAAGTCATAAGATTTCTTTTAAATAAATTTTTAAGTGATCAACTAAAGAAAAAGTTAAGAGTGGTTTACCGAGGGTGACTCCCTGGTCTTTGGGGTCATTAGAGATGGCACGGGGATCGGGGCATCACAAGAATGCTAATTGAATTTATTTTTCTAGTCCATTTTGTATTTTAAACATACTTAGGCACATATCATTGATCATTGGGTACTATCTATGATAAAACAAGCATCTGTGATAAATACCCAAAATAAGCAAAAAAAAGGCATATGAACGTGAAAATGTTAGCACGAAGTAGGAAAGGGTGATCAAGACATAAGCAAAGCAAATAGGATAGATGGCAACTACCTAGAAGGTATATCAGATTCATTCAAGGAAGTAATTGCACTAGTATTACCACAATAGATATGAGAAGCATCAAAATGAAAGTTAAAGTCTTGGAGTATTTGCTTCATCCATAAGACATGGGCACAACAACTCCCGATTGCAATGTATCAGCCTCAAAAGTTGATAATGCCATTGTGCTCTATTTCTTGGAGAACCAAGACACCAAGCATGGTCATAGGAGAAAGCAAGTGCCACTTGTGCATTTCCTATCAAACAAGCATCATGTGTAATCCACATCACTATAAGCCGTAAGAGTAAAGTCCCTTGACTTAGGATACCATAGTCTAAAATTTAGAGTTTTAGCTAAGTACCTTAAAATCCTCTTAACAACTATAAGATGTGGTTTCTTGGGAATTGATTGAAAACGAGCACACAAGCTAACACTAATCATTATATCAGGTCTAGAGGCAGTTAGATAAAGTAAACTTCCAATCATACCTCTATAGAGCTTCTCATCTACCTTCTCATCTTCTTCATCTTTATCAAGTTTGGCAGTGTTTGCATGGGTGTATCCATTGGCTTGGTGTTCTCCATCCCAAAGCGCTTAAGTAGCTCACTTGTGTACGTGCCTTGGTTGATGAAGTTACCATCTTTAGTTTGCTTGATTTGAAATTTGAGGAGGAATATAAGCTCACCCATCATGTTCATCTCGAACTCACTCTTCATAAGATCACTAAAATCTTTGTAAATATCAAGATTAGTTATGCCAAAAATGATATCATCAACATATAGTTGAATGATAAGAAAAATTTTAGAAGTGTGTTTGAGAAACAAGGTAGAATCTACTTTTCCCATGATATGCCCATGATCTAACAAAAAGTTCTTTAATTTCTCATACCAAGCTCGAGGTGCTTGTTTGAGTCCATAGAGAGCTTTTTACAACAAATAAAGATGGTTAGGTAAGTTATCATGTTCAAAGCCCAGGGATTATGCAACATACACTTCCTCCTCAATTGTACCATTCAAAAATGCACTTTTAACATCCATTTGATATAGAAGAATGTTTTTATAACTAGTAAAAGAAAGCAACATACAAATGGACTCAAGTTTAGCTATAGGTGCATATGTCTCATCAAAATCTATATCTTCATGTGGATTGTAGCCTTGAGCCACTAACCTTGCTTTGTTCCTTACCACTTTGCCGCTTTCATCTAGCTTATTGTGGTAGACCCTCTTGGTGCTAATAATGTTTCTATCACTTGGTCTTGGCACTAGAGTCCACACTTTATTCTTTTCAAATTGCTCCAATTCTTCTTGCATGGCTAGGATCCATTCATCATCCCCATGAGCTTCTTTGACATTCTTTGGTTCGACTTGTGAGTTGAAGGCATGGTTGGCTTGTTCTTTGTTGAAAGCAGCTCAAATCTTCCCTCTTTCAAAAGGGTCACCTAAGATTAGATGTTTTGGATGATTCTTTGCAAAGTGGGGAGTTGGATCCTTCTTCTCTTCATCTTTCTCTTCTTCTTGAGTGACCACCTCTTTTCCCTTTTGGGTGATGTTGAGTTCTTTTAAAATGAGAATCACCTCACCTGTAACATCATCATTTAGAACAATATCTTTGTGAATAGAGGGGTTAGTCTTAATAAAATTAACATTTATATATTCTTCTACTTTATCAAGATCAACATTAAATACTCTATAAGCCTTTCTAGTAGTGCTATAGTCAAGAAAGAAAGCCTTGTAAGATTTCATATCAAAGTTATCGAGAGAATCTTTTGTGTGCAAAACAAAACAAGGACATACAAAAATATGGAAATACTCGATAGAAGGCTTCCTACCACGCCATAGCTCATAGGGGGGTTTCTTCAAAGAAGGATGTGTAAGAACCTAGTTTTGCAAAAAAAACATGAGGCACTGATAGCTTCGGCCCAAAACTTCTTTGGAGTGTCATACTCTAAAAGCATTGTCCTAGCCATATCCTGTAGTGGCCTATTCTTCCTCTCTACAACCTCATTTTCTTGAGGTGTTTGAGGTGAAGATAAGTTATGTGCATTTCCAGATACTTCACAAAATCGTTCAAAAATATCATTTTCAAATTCATCCCCATGATCACTACGGATTGAAACAATTTGGCAAGAAACTTCACTCTCAACTCATTCACAAAAACTAGAGAAAACATCAAGCGTATCACTTTTGGAAATGAGAAAGAAGGTCCAAGTATATCTAGAGAAATCATCAAAAATAACAAGACAATACTTGGAACCATGAAGCGATTGAGTTCTCATTGGTCCAAATAGATCAATATGAAGAAGTTCAAGACCTCTCTTGGTACTAAGGACTCCTTTGAATTTGAAGGAGGACTTGGTTTTCTTTCCTTGGGTACAAGGTTGGCATTCCTCATCCTTTTCAAAATCCAATTTGGCAAGGCCCTTGACCAAGTTCTTTTTACTCAACTTCTTCAACTGATGCATATTTACATGATCAAGTCGATGAGTTGACTATTAGGCATCTACCAACAATAGGATTAATGCAATCAAGCACAATTGCATAAATATTTCCACTTCTAGTTCCCTTATATATGACTTGATAGATGAGGAAATCTAGAATCAAGCTTTTAAAAGAAGTAAATAGCATAAGGTAACCATTATCACATAATTGACTTGCACTTATTAAATTGTGGTGTAGGCCATCCACAAAGGGAACATTTTTATACACAAAAATTCACCTAAATCACCCTAACCTTTTACCTAACCTTTCTTATTGTCCCAAAAGGTAACCGAACCTCCTTTCCTCTTAGTGAAGTTGTTGAAATGGCTTATATCACATGTCATGTGTTTAGTGCAGCCACTATCAAAAATCCATCTTCCTTTTTCTTGCAAGAAAGGATAGTGTTGGTTCCCAACTCAACCTTTGGGATCCAGAGTTAACTTGGTGACCCATTTCATCTTTGGGTTGGTCCCCTTAGGCTTGTAAGGACAATAAGTAGAATAATGATCATCACATTTGTAATAAGAATAAACCATAGGGTGCTTAGTGCCAGAAGACTCTCCAATGAAAAAGGAGGTTTCCTTACTCTTTTTCTTACCTTTGGCTTTGTTCTTGCCCTTAGGTGCTCCCCCTACAAATCCCAAACCACTAGTACCACTTTGTTTGGTAGAATGGTCAAGGATTTCATTTAGGGAGTTTTTCCCTTTGAGGAATTTCTGCAGAGAGGCTCTAAGTCTATGATTGTCATCATTAAGAGATATGATAGTATAAGACAAACTAGCAAGATCATCTCAAGCATGAACAAGTTCGGCCTCTAAATAGAGGGCTTTAGTCAAATAATAATCTTTCTCAAGAGAAATAGAAGCAACATCATTACTAGGCAAGATAGGTCTAGAAGATAAATCATTAATTTGACAAGAAACCTAGCATTTTCAAATTTAAGCAATTGGATTTCCTTGATATAAACATCGCTTTCATCTCTACGAGCATCAACAATAAGCTCAAATTTAGCATTTTTAGTTTTAAGAGTTTCAAGCTCATTTAGGCACTTTTGGTTATCTTCCTAAAGAGTTTCAATGTTCTTAAGGTAAACACCATTCTCAACCTCAACTCCATTGTATTGGAGCTCAAGATAAAGAAATTGGCCTTACAAGTTATCAATCCCCTCAAGATGATTTTTCTCATTTTGCTCAAGAATCTCAAGTTTAGCATACAACTCATCAATAATTTTTCCTAACCTATTTCTTTTAGATTTATATTTAGCAAAAGAAGAACGGGTAGAAACAAGCATGCCAATGAGAGTTTCTTTAACTAACTCAAGAAAGCTTACCTCACTTACCTCACTTACCACGCTAATTTCTTCACTTGTAGAGGCCATGAGTGCAAGGTAGCACTCTCCATCTTCATCCGAGCTAGAGCCACTTGAGGATGATGCTTCCCAAATTGCATGACCTAAATTCTTGTGTCTTCTCTCCTTCTTTTCCTTCCTCTTATACTTGCTCTCCTTCTTATACTCTTCCTCCTTCTTGGAGCTACCTTTGTGGTCTGACTTTCTTAATTTAGGACATTCACTCTTATAGTGTCCCTTTTGGCCACACTTGTAGAATCTTGGAGTAGAGGAGGAGGATTTCTTTCTCTTGAAGTGCTTTCCTTTGGAGTAGTTGGATTCATGCTCACTAGGGCCATCATCTTCACTAGAGGAGGAGGCAGAGGTCTGGAAAGCAAGTTGTTGTTGAAGGATGTCAGCCTCCACTTGAGTTTTAAAGGCACTATCTTTGATCTTTCTTTCTTCCTTCTCTTCTTGCTTGGCTTCTTCTTCTTGCTTGTCAAACGTTGGCTCATGAGGTTGTAGATTGTCAATGAGCTCTTCAGTTGGGATGTCACCAAGGCTTCTCACTTCATCAATGGAGGTCACCTAAGACTCCCATCTCTTTGATAGAGTCCTCAAGATCTTGGAGTTGATTTCTCCTCTATCCAAAGTGTTTCCCAAAGCAGCTAGGTCATTGATAATGATGTTGAGCCTAGAGTACATCTCGACAATTCATTCTTTCTTGCCCATATTGAAGTTCTCTAGAAGGCTGCTCAACATGTATATCTTGGCCTCCTTAAATTACTT
Organism: Alisma plantago-aquatica; assembly: GCA_963693085.1. Lineage (NCBI taxonomy): Eukaryota > Viridiplantae > Streptophyta > Magnoliopsida > Alismatales > Alismataceae > Alisma > Alisma plantago-aquatica. The sequence continues at coordinate 824,965,563 of OY856414.1, read as the reverse complement.
TGTGCCCTCATAGGTGATGCACAACTTATCCCAAATCTCATAGGTTGTATCTTATGAGGAGATGTGGTTGAACTCCAGTGGGGTGAGGGCTGCATAGAGGATGGTTATAGCTTTGGCATTGAGCTGGGCTTCTTTTAGTGTAGATTCATTCCATATTGACACAACTTCAGTTGGCTCCTTGTATGGAGTGATCATCACCTTCCACACATCAAAGTTCATCCCTTGAATGTAGAACTGCATATGCCTCTTCTAATAGAGAAAGTTGGTGTTATCGAAGACTGGAGGACACATGGAGAAGCCTCCCTCTAGGTTGAGTGAACCATGTAGGTTCTCACCAATCTTCTCATCTCATGGGATATTGTTGGAGAAGATCTTTGGCTCTGATACCACTTGTTGGATCTAGGGATCTAGAGGGGGTGAATAGAGTTTCAAAATTCTCATAAGAAAAGTTAGACCTTCAAATTATATCAATTGAAACCAATATCTTAAGAACAATTTAAATTCATGTCCAAGAAAGCAAAGAAATGATGAGAGAGATTGAAGCATCTATTTGGACAAGGTGTTTTAGAGTGGTTCCAATCTCCAAACTAGAATATAGTCAATCCACTACCTAGAGAGGTCAACCTCGAGGACTTTACAATCGATGTATACTTATATTCCATCATAAGAGATACAAGGAGAGCACCATACATCCAAGGACTTACTTACTCAAGACAAAAGTCTTTCACCTACATAAGGACTTACCCACTAGATCAAGATGTCTTCAACCTTCAACACAGACTTACCCACACTTGCATCAAATTTTTGGCCTTGAAGGAATTACCAACTCTTCTAGAATCTTGGATGTACCCTTCTCCTTCACCTAGACAAGATTTTCATCTCTTCTTCAACCTTGAAGAAGACTAGCAACAACTTCACCTTCACTCGAAGTAGCTTGCTTCAACCTTTTCTCTTTGAGAATGGGGGTTGGGAAGATGAAAGGAATGAGAGCTTTACAAGCACATGGAGGTATCTCTCTTACAACATAACTAACTCACTCATAATCACAAAATGCTTTGTAAATGAGAGAGAGAAAGGAGCTCAAAGGGTTTCAACACATTCAACTATAGCAAGGACTTAGAATACCATGAATCAGTAAACTTGGAATGAACTCCAAGGGCTCCTATTTATAGTTGGGGGTGTTTCTTTGAGTGTGGTATCACTTAAGAACAAAAAATAGCTATTTTACAACTTGCAATGTATCTATTTTATCTCACAATAATTCTCCAACGGTTATAATCACTTTTTATGTATTTTCCGTACAGTACATTCAGTTGAGTTTCAATAAAGATAACTCAATTGATCCACTAAAGGACAAATCCAATTTTTAAGATATCAATTGAGCTTGTTTGGGAAACTCAACCGTTGAGTAAAAATTAGTTTTGCTTAGTTGATCGATCAGTCAAGTTCTGTGAGTGTGCAACTCGACCGATTGGTCCTTTCAAAAAATCCATCACTGGATCAGTCGAGTTTCCAAATCAACCGATAAACAGCCTATGACAAATTTTTCAATTTGACTTTTGAGTGACCAAACATTGGAAATAAGTGTCTCAGATTTTTTCTCATCTTAGTTACAATTCATATCATCAATATATGTGATTAAAAAATTAATATATGGTGATTTTGAGTGATTTCCCAAAAATCACACTTGCTTTGCTTTTGACTTGAACTTGGACAAGCTAGGGCTTGTGTAATTTGATCCTTTTCATGTACCTAAAGCCTGAAGTCAATCTTGAACAAACATATTAGATACATAGGAATGAAATGGTCAACTAATTATCAAAATATGGACAATGTATAACTCTCAAGTCAACACATGTTGCCTCAGGTAATACATGTCTAAGGTTCTCATCAAAGGTTAAACAAGAAACAAATGATATCTTAGATCTTAGGTTCAAAGATATCTACATTCAACGTCTAATAAACATGCAAATGTGTCAGCCAAACACATAAGCAAGGTAATAAATGATTGATTTAAAATATATCATGGTTCAAACAAGCAAAGATGTGGGCTCCGATCTCCAAACCACGAATTAATCCTGATTTAAACGTGTACGGAAGCAATCGATAAACAGCGGAAGACAAAAATCACGGGAAATTAAAACTTTTCGAGACAAGAGCCTGAAACCACAAACCTTTTCCATAGAAAAAGGATTTAACTGTTTACATCACTGACAATTACTTCTTGAGTAATTATATACAACATGATACAAAAATTCTCAAGAATTCATACTCCAAAACACTCCAGGACCTGAGAGTACAGAGGACACATAGGACTTGACTCTAACTACACCATGAAGCAGGCTAGATCTCCACCTGAGATATTTACTGCTCCTGATGCTGATGTTGCTGGGATTGGTCACCTATATTCTTGTTCCTCCGACTTCGACGACCACCTAAAAAGTAGAAGTCTACGGGGTGAGACAATTATACATAATTGCCCCAGCGAGAGTTCTAACTCTCCACTAGGCTTTATAAGCAAAGCAAGGAATAACTAAAGCAATAAGAGCCTTCAAGATATTCACTAGCAGTTCTGATGATAAGCAAGAGTTCAATCAATATTAAAATATGAGAACATCTATGCTATTCAAGGTAACATCAATCGAATAACTCGTAGATAACTCTAACAGATATACTATGCTGTTGATTATGTTTTTCAAACATTATTGTTATGCCCTGTGGAGATGAGGCTTACCACTCATACCCCAACTGATCGCTAAGAAGTCGCATTAGTATCATACATAGGTCATTAAAAGAGCCGGATTCTTATGACCTCATCTTCCTCAGTCAGTTAGAGGATCGAATGTTAGATATCTGGCGGGATATCTTTTGTTATAGCTCTCCAGGGTAAACTGGACCTTCGCTATTTTAGAGTTACAGTGGCGTTCTGTACCCTCTTCGTCATCGAAAGATTTCTTGTTTATCTTTTATCGATGCGGTATTTGTGTCTTTAAGGGAGTGTAGAGATACATCTCACCTTTAGGACTTTATGGTGGGGTCTGATGGACTACTAGAATCTACATCATCCTCTCACCTTTTCTTTTATAGTGAAGGTATGACGGACTACAAGAATCTACATCAAATACCTACACTAGGATGTAAGGTTCTACACATCCATGTACCCCACATACTCAAAAGTATGTGATCCAGGAGTTCCCTGAGGAAAACCTGTTTCACCATCATTTAGACTCTGACAATGATGGATCTATGATCAGGGCTCTACATTTCACTTGATTAGTTAGGTATATTCAGTATTCATATCATCATACAAAAACATTAGCATCAAAGCTATATATGAGAATACAAAAATGTAGCAGGCCTAACTCATTTCAATTACCAGTTCTCAATTATCTCATCACAAGTCATCTGTCAAGCATGACCTTGATGGTGTTTATGGCTCTTACAGCCCATAAATCACAAAAGATGTCACTTAGCAGTGCATCAAGATGATTCACTATTCATAAAGCTTAAGACATGCTTTCAATGAATATAACATGGTATTTCATACCTGGGTATGACCATTATCTCATAATAACCTGCATGGTTAGTTCAACAGATAATAGTAAACAATTCAACAATTTAGGGTTTACTATTCATCTTTCAAGTCATCACCCTAAAATTAGGGTTTACTATTCACACCATGGTGAATGGTACTCATTACATCATCATGTAAGAGAAACATCATCATTAAGACTCTTAATTAAGATTAAGATCCATTAGATATCATATTTAGGGTTTCCATGACCTCACATAGGTGGGTCATTCCCTAATCATGCACATTCATGTGTAAATGAAGTATCTCACTAGAGTTTCCTCCTAAAAAGGGTACTTTCTCTCTCTAAGATACTTTCTCTCTCTAGAAATACTTTCTCTCTCCTCTCACTAGTAGATGGTGACAACACCACTCTAGATCAGGTTGAGATAAGTCTCCATTGACTAACATGATCCAAAACATCAACATCATGTGATTAGGGTTTGATTAGAACAAGGTTTTACCCCTTTAGACCCCTCAAGGGTATTTTGGTAATTTGTCACATGATTACCATCATGGGTTAACTCACTAATCACATAGTCCCTTAATGACCTAGGTTACCATTAGGGTTTAGATTGAATCATCATTGAACTAATTACATCATCAAATAGTTAAGTACAAACCATCACCAATCTCCAAACGGTTTCAACCTTCAAACGGTTTCAACCACCCAAACGGTCTTGAGACCGTTTGACCCCAAACGGTCTTGAGACCGTTTGGAGGTGAAGACCGTTTGGAAGGGTTGACTTCCAAACCGTTTGGAGCTTCAATCGGTTTGAGATCGTTTGATCAAACTTACTTGAGATCGATTGGACCAAACGATCCTGAGGTCGTTTGAGCCCAAACGGTCTTGAGACCATTTGGCCCCAAACGGTCTTGAGACTGTTTGGTCTCAAACGGTCTTGAGACCGTTTGGATCCAAACGGTCTTGAGACCGTTTGGTCCAAATGAGCTCAAACCGTTTGGACCTCCAAAGGGGTTCAAAGGTTACCAATGTTCATGGATATGTGTGTTGAAACCCTCAATTGGTTAAAGCTATGTTAACCACTTATAAATTGAGTCAATTAGGGTTAACCTTAACTACTTATACATCCAATTGACCCTCAATTGCAAGCCAATTAGGGTTCAATCCTCCTCAATTAGGGTTCCAAATCGATTGGTCATCAATGTTCAACAATGTGAATCAATTCAAGGTTGAACCTATCAATTGACCTCCAATTGGGCTCAAACTTGGCCCAAACGGTCTTGAGGTCGTTTGGACATCATCCAAATGGTCTTGAGACCGTTTGCCCAAAGTTTGACCAAAATACAAGTCGTTTTGACTAAGGTTGAAGTCCAATTAGGTCAAAATCAGCAATTTTCATCAATTCATCAATTTCCTACAATTGGACCCTCAAACCATTAGATTAACTCAACCCTAGACCTTCAAACGGTCTTGAGTTGTGCCCAAACGGTCTTAGGACCGTTTGTAGGAATCCTCAAATGGTCTTGAGACCGTTTGGGTCCTTCAATCCAAAACTCAACAAGATCTATATGTTAAATCAGCACTTTTTCACCCGATTAAGGTTTCATGTTGAAGTGCCTTCAACTCTCAATTGGTTAAGAATTAGACTTTGATTCTTTGCAGAGATGAAATTCAATATGTTAGGAACAGACCCTCAAACGGTCGTCCCTTGGTCAACTCTTTCAAACGGTCTTGAGACCGTTTCAATCCAAACGGTCTTGCAAGACCGTTTGAGAGCAAACGGTTTGAAACCGTTTGAACCCAAACGGTTTGCAACCGTTTGGACCAAAAGGGTCCAAGGTCGTTTGAAAAAGTAACATAGGGAATCACGCCCCTCATCTTCAACCTCTAGCAAGGTCGGTTTCCCCACTGTTATGCTTGCAAACGTGCAAGGAAGAAGGGAGGTAGAAGAAGATTTTACCAAGTAAATTGCAAGAATTAAGCATACATATAAAGCATGAGTTTAGAGTTATAAAACCCGCCTAAAGGTTCATCTTAGAGCTCCAAGCCTTCAAGCTCCAAGATTTAATGGCGTCCTTGAGCTTCCACAACTTGGTCATAGGTGAATTCTCCAAGGAAACGTTGCTTTGGTCGGCTAGAACAAGAAGACTAAGTAAGCTAACCATAAAACCAACCTTAGAAAGTGAATTCCTCCATGAATTCGAGCTAGAAGGTGGGGTTTTCTTACCTTGAACAGGTTGGTCGCCCCCCCCTGAGCTCCAGAGCTACCCTTGGTCGTTTGAGCAAGAAAGGAAGAGAAGTGAAGGAAAGAAAGTTCGTTCACTTAATTGCAAGGGAAAAGGGCTTATATACTTTAGCCTCTTTTACACCCTAAGGACCTCACAAGATTGGAAATCACATCTAGGTCCCTCCTTGCTCAAAGGCACGACCAAACCTATCTATCCTTATGCAAATCTCATGAAATCTCAAGATCTAGGGGTAAAGGAATTCAACCTTCAACTAGGGTACATACATGAAAGGGTTTCATACCCATTTTAGGTGATTTCTATCACAAAGGTCATTTTTCTCATCTGATTATTAAATGATGTATCCCTTTCATCATTTCTACTCTAAATGATGACAAGAGTCATAAAAGATGTTCTAGATATTAAGAATTACAACTTGGACCCCTCAACTTGGGTAAATTGCACTTTACCCCAAATTAGGGTTTCTAAGCATGGGAATTGCTTCCACAGCTGCACCTTGGTGCTCAAGCTTGGGAAATCCCTCAAACTTTACCATAACCATTCTCATGATGTCTCAACATCAAAGGAACATCTTATCTTGTGAATTTTGCAAGTTCAACCCTTAAACTGGGTAATTTGCACATAGGTCCCTGCATATAACACAATGCTACAACTTTATACAAAAAGGAGCAAAATTGAAAGTAAATGTTCCTGAGGAACTTAATTACATGCCAGGGAGTGTTCACAAGTATATTAATTACATATTTAGGCAAAACTTCCAGGGTTAGGTCATAACCCAGGTCAGGGGTGTTACAAATTCTTTACCCCTTCAAAAGGATTTCGTCCCCGAAATCGATAAAGCATATTATAAGAAAAGAGCAGGATATTTTCTTCTCATTTCATCTTCTAGTTCCCAAGTGGCTTCTTCAACACCACGATGGTTCCAGAGGACTTTTACAAGGCTTATATCCTTCTTCTTTAACTTTTTAGTTCTGTTATCGAGGATTGACACTGGTCCCTCCTCATACGTTATATCTTCATTCAATTCTACTTCCATAGGTTGTAGAACTGACTCAGTATCTGGATGACATTTCCTCAGCATGGAAATGTGAAACACAGGGTGCAGCTTCTGCAACTCCTGAGGTAACTCTAGTCTATAGGCCACCTTTCCAACTTTTTCAACAATTGGATAAGGTCCCATAAATCTAGGAGCTAACTTTCCTTTCTTCCCAAAACGAAGGACTCCTTTCCAAGGTGAGACCTTGAGATACACTCTGTCTCCAACCTGGAATTCTAGGGGTCTACGACGTTTATCGGCATATGATTTCTGTCTATCTTGTGCAGTCTTAAGCTGTTGTTGTATTACTTTAATCTTTTCTGTAGTTTGCTGCACAAGATCAGGGCCTAACAACTGGTGCTCACCAGTTTCATACCAACACAAGGGTGATCTACAACGTCTACCATATAAGGCTTCATATGGTGCCATATCAATGCTATGTTGATAGCTATTGTTATAGGCAAACTCTATCAAGCTTAGATGTAGATCCCAACTCCCGGTAAACTGGAGAACACATGCTCTCAACAGATCTTCTAAGGTCTGTATAGTTCTTTCTGACTGTCCATCAGTCTGGGGATGAAAGGCTGTACTAAACCTTAGCTTGGTGCCTAGGGCTCTGTGTAACTGTTCCCAAAAGCGACTTGTAAACTGGGGACCTCTGTCAGAAACTATAGTGATAGGAACTCCGTGCAACCGCACTATCTCTTGAACATATATTTGGGATAACCTTTTAGTAGAATAGGTTGTTTTGACAGGTAAGAAATGCACTGTCTTTGTCAACCTATCAACAATTACCCAAATGGAATCATGTCCTTTGTTTGTCCTAGGTAGGCCAACAACAAAGTCCATGGTCACATGGTCCCACTTCCACTGTGGTATGGGTAAGGGTTGCATTGTTCCTGCAGGTCTCTGGTGTTCAGCCTTGACCTGCTGACACACAGGACACCTCAGAACAAACTCAGCTACATCCTTCTTCATCCCAGGCCACCAATACATATCCTTCAAGTTTCGATACATCTTGGTGCTCCCTGGATGCATAGCATACATCGAAGAATGAGCTTCTTCCAGGACTAACTTCCTCAGGTTGTCCACATCTGGCACTATCATCCTTCCATGATAGCATGCCATCTGGTCATCTGACTCATGAAAACCTTCTCGCTTCTCATCTCCAAACTCAGATCTAATATGTTGTACAAAAACATCTACTTGTTGTGCCTCCTTTATCTGCTCTCTTAAGGTAGGTTTAATCTGCATCTCAGCTAACAGACCAGCTAACAATGATGCCTTCAACTGCACATTGTCTTGCCTTAAAGAGATAAGCATATCTCTTCTAGAGCATACTAAGGAACTTAGTTGTGCCCTATCCATGGTTGATGTTTCTGATTTCCTACTCAAGGCATCAGCAACCACATTGGCTTTACCCGGATGGTAATCAATTGTACAATCATAGTCCTTGATTAACTCCATCCAGCGACATTGCCTCATATTAAGCTCATGCTGAGTGAAGATGTACTTAAGGTTCTTGTGGTCTGTGAAAATCTGAAAAGTTTCTCCGTAGAGATAATGTCTCCAGATTTTCAAAGCATGGACCACAGCAGCTAACTCTAGATCGTGTGTCGGATAATTCTCCTCGTGTTTCTTAAGCTGTCGGGAAGCAAAAGAAATCACTTGTTTATCCTGCATCAACACACATCCAAGTCCATTCTTGGAGGCATCACAAAAGATTATATATTCCTTTCCTTGCTCAGGTAACACAAGCACAGGTGCACTTGTTAACCTCTCCTCCAACAGCTGAAAAGACTGTTGACACTTATTACTCCAAGAAAAAGGAACATCCTTTCGGGTTAACTTGGTCAAAGGTAAGGCTATAGAACTGAAATTTTTAATAAACCTTCGATAATAACCAGCTAACCCTAAGAAACTTCTAATCTCCGTCAGTGTCTTCGGTTGTTCCCACTACAGGACAGACTCTATCTTTGCAGGGTCAACACGAATTCCCGAGGCAGATACCACATGTCCAAGGAAGGATACTTCAGATAACCAAAACTCACACTTGCTAAACTTAGCGTATAGCTTATGTTCCCTTAGAAAGGTCAAAGTCTGGCGAAGGTGCTGCTCATGCTGCTGAGCATCCTTACTATAAATCAGTATGTCATCTATGAAGACGACAACACACTGATCAAGAAAAGGTCGAAAGACTCTATTCATGAGTTCCATAAATGCAGCCGGTGCATTGGTTAGTCCAAACGACATAACTGTGAACTCATAGTGACCATATCTTGTCCTAAAGGTAGACTTGGATATGTCACTGTCCTTAATGCGGATTTGATGATATCCAGACCTTAAGTCTATCTTGAAAAAGACTGTTGCACCACGCAACTGGTCGAAAAGATCATCAATCCTCGGCAAAGGATACTTATTCTTTATTGTTACTTTATTGAGTTGTCTATAATCAATGCATAACTGCATCGATCCATCTTTCTTTTTAACAAACAAAACCGGAGCACCCCAAGGTGAGGTACTCGGTCGGATGAAACCCTTCTCAAGTAACTCTTGAAGCTGTTTCTTGAGTTCTGCCATCTCAGCAGGCGCCATCCTATACGGAGTCTGGGCTATGGGTTTCGTATCTGGGACCAAATTGATCTCAAAATCAATTTCCCGGGGTGGTGGTATACCAGGAAGTTCTTCGGGAAACACATCCTCGAATTCCCTGACTATCGGAATTTCAGCAGGGTTGGAACTCTCCTTGGTAACATCTACCACATGGGCTAAGAATGCGTAGCATCCTTGCCTCATCAACTTATCAGCAACCATAGCTGATACAAGACAGGTGGGCAGAATCTTTCTTTCACCTTGAAAGATCCATGTGTTGCTTTCATCAGCAAACACAGCCAGCTTGGACTCACAATCCAAGACAACTCGATACCTTTCCAAGGTATCCATCCCTAGGATTATATCAAATCCTTGCATATCAAGCGGTATAAGATCCACTTGAATGCGATGCTTAGAAAAGGAAAGTACACAAGGAGAGCATACTTCTTGCAGAACAGCAGACCCACTCAACGGAGTCTCCAACAACAACTTATCTGCCCTATGACTAGTTATCATATTGCAGTTACGAATCACTCTTCGAGTGATGAAAGAGTGCGTAGCACCCGGGTCAATCAAAACAGATACTACACAAGATTTAGACATATCAGAATATAAAAGTTCCATCTGACCTGTCACTACTTGTGGATTGACCACTGCCTCTGGTGGGTTCATAGCATAGAACCTCGCCGTAGCCTGTTGTTGAGGTGGTGCTGATGATCCAGCTTGAGACGCATGCCCGCGTCCTCGACCTGTTCCTTGAGATTGTCCTCCCTGTGATCCCTGTTGTCCTTGTCTCGGAGGCTGTGTCACACTGACAGGCCTAGATCGGCAATCCTTCATCAAATGTCCCACCTTACCACAGTTGTAGCATCTTCCTTCTTGCGGTCTTTGTGGTCCGGTAGCAGACATTGATGCAGAACTCTGTGTCCCCCGAGGTGGTTGTCCTCTTCCTCTACCTCTACTAGGAGACCACTGAGTCTGAGGATTAGATCTAGATGGTGGGGGGTTAGGTGCAGAGGATCTAGATTTCTTAAAGTCCATAGATGAAGAACCCTGGAACTGTGGATACCTCTTCTGTGTTTGCCTCTTCTCAACCACAGATCTCTCTATCCTTCGGACTGACTCAACGAAGGTAGAGAATCTCTCTCGGTTCTCTAAGGCAGACACTGGGGTAGACATGTCAGCATTCAACCCCTTCTCAAATCTCCTGATTCTCTCTTCATCCGTAGCAGCCATGTGCGGACAGAACCGCAACAACTCCATAAACTTAGCTTCATACTCGCTAATGTTCATCATACCCTGTCTCAGTCTCTCAAACTGAGAGATCTTCTCGTCTAGGAAGGTCTTTGGGAAATATCTTTGGACAAACTCCCGCCGAAAATCTTCCCACGAGATCTCTATTCCAGGTCTCTTCTGCTCTTCCATGGTCCACCAGTGACCAGCACTTCCTTTGAGAAGATAGACAGCATGTCTAACCTTCTCAGCTTCAGGGATGTTGAGGATCCTAAAAGCCTTCTCCAGCTCTGTCAACCACAGATCAGCATCTGCGGGGTCAGCAGTCCCATGGTACTCGGTAGCTCCGACACGACGTAGTCGCTCGAACGTCTTCCCGATACCTTGCCCCTCAGGCTGGACAGGTGCCCTAGGTGCAGGCATAGGCAACCTGTCGGTTATGTGTGTCATGGCAGTCATAAACTGCCCAAACATTGTCTGGACTGCTGGGTTACCCATGTCAGCTGGGTTAAACTGGGGTGGCTCTCTAGGTTGTTCTGGTACAGGCTGTTCCACCTCTGGCACTCCTGCACCACCTTGAGGTGCACTGGTACTACTTTCTTCCACATTCTCATCATGTGGTTCTGACATCTTAAGTATCTTCTTCTCCTGAGGAGTAGAAGATTCTATTAGATAAGGAAGAAATACTAAAGATAGACTCGACTTCCTAAGTCCTATGCCTCTGTAGACTCGGCGAACCTAGAGCTCTGATACCACTTAATTGTGGGCTCCGATCTCCAAACCACGAATTAATCCCGATTTAAACGTGTACGGAAGCAATCGGTAAACAGCGGAAGACAAAAATCACGGGAAATTAAATCTTTTCGAGACAAGAGCCTGAAACCACAAACCTTTTCCATAGAAAAAGGATTTAACTGTTTACATCACTGACAATTACTTCTTGAGTAATTATATACAACTTGATACAAAAATTCTCAAGAATTCATACTCCAAAACACTCCAGGACGTGAGAGTACAGAGGACACATAGGACTTGACTCTAACTACACCATGAAGCAGGCTAGATCTCCACCTGAGATATTTACTGCTCCTGATGCTGCTGTTGCTGGGATTGGTCACCTGTATTCTTGTTCCTCCGTCTTCGACGACCACCTAAAAAGTAGAAGTCTACGGGGTGAGACAATTATACATAATTGCCCCAGCGAGAGTTATAACTCTCCACTAGGCTTTATAAGCAAAGCAAGGAATAACTAAAGCAATAAGAGCCTTCAAGATATTCACTAGCAGTTCTGATGATAAGCAAGAGTTCAATCAATATTAAAATATGAGAACATCTATGCTATTCAAGGTAACATCAATCGAATAACTCGTAGATAACTCTAACAGATATACTATGCTGTTGATTATGTTTTTCAAACATTATTGTTATGCCCTGTGGAGATGAGGCTTACCACTCATACCCCAACTGATCGCTAAGAAGTCGCATCAGTATCATACATAGGTCATTAAAAGAGCCGAATTCTTATGACCTCATCTTCCTCAGTCAGTTAGAGGATCGAATGTTAGATATCTGGCGGGATATCTTTTGTTATAGCTCTCCAGGGTAAACTGGACCTTCGCTATTTTAGAGTTACAGTGGCATTCTGTACCCTCTTCGTCATCGGAAGATTTCTTGTTTATCTTTTATCGATGCGGTATTTGTGTCTTTAAGGGAGTGTAGAGATACATCTCACCTTTAGGACTTTATGGTGGGGTCTGATGGACTACTAGAATCTACATCATCCTCTCACCTTTTCTTTTATAGTGAAGGTATGACGGACTACAAGAATCTACATCAAATACCTACACTAGGATGTAAGGTTCTACACATCCATGTACCCCACATACTCAAAAGTATGTGATCCAGGAGTTCCCTGAGGAAAACCTATTTCACCATCATTTAGACTCTGACAATGATGGATCTATGATCAGGGCTCTACATTTCACTTGATTAGTTAGGTACATTCAGTATTCATATCATCATACAAAAACATTAGCATCAAAGCTATATATGAGAATACAAAAATGTAGCAGGCCTAACTCATTTCAATTACCAGTTCTCAATTATCTCATCACAAGTCATCTGTCAAGCATGACCTTGATGGTGTTTATGGCTCTTACAGCCCATAAATCACAAAAGATGTCACTTAGCAGTGCATCAAGATGATTCACTATTCATAAAGCTTAAGACATGCTTTCAATGAATATAACATGGTATTTCATACCTGGGTATGACCATTATCTCATAATAACCTGCATGGTTAGTTCAACAGATAATAGTAAACAATTCAACAATTTAGGTTTACTATTCATCTTTCAAGTCATCACCCTAAAATTAGGGTTTACTATTCACACCATGGTGAATGGTACTCATTACATCATCATGTAAGAGAAACATCATCATTAAGACTCTTAATTAAGATTAAGATCCATTAGATATCATATTTAGGGTTTCCATGACCTCACATAGGTGGGTCATTCCCTAATCATGTACATTCATGTGTAAATGAAGTATCTCACTAGAGTTTCCTCCTAAAAAGGGTACTTTCTCTCTCTAAGATACTTTCTCTCTCTAGAAATACTTTCTCTCTCCTCTCACTAGTAGATGGTGACAACACCACTCTAGATCAGGTTGAGATAAGTCTCCATTGACTAACATGATCCAAAACATCAACATCATGTGATTAGGGTTTGATTAGAACAAGGTTTTACCCCTTTAGACCCCTCAAGGGTATTTTGGTAATTTGCCACATGATTACCATCATGGGTTAACTCACTAATCACATAGTCCCTTAATGACCTAGGTTACCATTAGGGTTTAGATTGAATCATCATTGAACTAATTACATCATCAAATAGTTAAGTACAAACCATCACCAATCTCCAAACGGTTTCAACCTTCAAACGGTTTCAACCACCCAAACGGTCTTGAGACCGTTTGACCCCAAACGGTCTTGAGACCGTTTGGATCCCAACGGTCTTGAGACCGTTTGGAGGTGAAGACCGTTTGGAAGGGTTGACTTCCAAACCGTTTGGAGCTTCAATCGGTTTGAGACCGTTTGATCAAACTTACTTGAGATCGATTGGACCAAACGATCCTGAGGTCGTTTGAGCCCAAACGGTCTTGAGACCGTTTGGCCCCAAACGGTCTTGAGACCGTTTGGTCTCAAACGGTCTTGAGACCGTTTGGATCCAAACGGTCTTGAGACCGTTTGGTCCAAATGAGCTCAAACCGTTTGGACCTCCAAAGGGGTTCAAAGGTTACCAATGTTCATGGATATGTGTGTTGAAACCCTCAATTGGTTAAAGCTATGTTAACCACTTATAAATTGAGTCAATTAGGGTTAACCTTAACTACTTAGACATACAATTGACCCTCAATTGCAAGCCAATTAGGGTTCAATCCTCCTCAATTAGGGTTCCAAATCGATTGGTCATCAATGTTCAACAATGTGAATCAATTCAAGGTTGAACCTATCAATTGACCTCCAATTGGGCTCAAACTTGGCCCAAACGGTCTTGAGGTCGTTTGGACATCATCCAAACAGTCTTGAGACCGTTTGCCCAAAGTTTGACCAAAATCCAAGTCGTTTTGACTAAGGTTGAAGTCCAATTAGGTCAAAATCAGCAATTTTCATCAATTCATCAATTTCCTACAATTGGACCCTCAAACCATTAGATTAACTCAACCCTAGACCTTCAAACGGTCTTGAGTTGTGCCCAAACGGTCTTAGGACCGTTTGGAGGAATCCTCAAACGGTCTTGAGACCGTTTGGGTCCTTCAATCAAAACTCAACAAGATCTATATGTTAAATCAGCACTTTTTCACCCGATTAAGGTTTCATGTTGAAGTGCCTTCAACTCTCAATTGGTTAAGAATTAGACTTTGATTCTTTGCAGAGATGAAATTCAATATGTTAGGAACAGACCCTCAAACGGTCGTCCCTTGGTCAACTCTTTCAAATGGTCTTGAGACCGTTTCAATCCAAACGGTCTTGCAAGACCGTTTGAGAGCAAACGGTTTGAAACCGTTTGAACCCAAACGGTTTGCAACCGTTTGGACCAAAAGGGTCCAAGGTCATTTGAAAAAGTAACATAGGGAATCACGCCCCTCATCTTCAACCTCTAGCAAGGTCGGTTTCCCCACTGTTATGCTTGCAAACGTGCAAGGAAGAAGGGAGGTAGAAGAAGATTTTACCAAGTAAATTGCAAGAATTAAGCATACATATAAAGCATGAGTTTAGAGTTATAAAACCCGCCTAAAGGTTCATCTTAGAGCTCCAAGCCTTCAAGCTCCAAGCTTTAATGGCGTCCTTGAGCTTCCACAACTTGGTCAGAGGTGAATTCTCCAAGGAAACGTTGCTTTGGTCGGCTAGAACAAGAAGACTAAGTAAGCTAACCATAAAACCAACCTTAGAAAGTGAATTCCTCCATGAATTCGAGCTAGAAGGTTGGGTTTTCTTACCTTGAACAGGTTGGTCGCCCCCCCCTGAGCTCCAGAGCTACCCTTGGTCGTTTGAGCAAGAAAGGAAGAGAAGTGAAGGAAAGAAAGTTCGTTCACTTAATTGCAAGGGAAAAGGGCTTATATACTTTAGCCTCTTTTACACCCTAAGGACCTCACAAGATTGGAAATCACATCTAGGTCCCTCCTTGCTCAAAGGCACGACCAAACCTATCTATCCTTATGCAAATCTCATGAAATCTCAAGATCTAGGGGTAAAGGAATCCAACCTTCAACTAGGGTACATACATGAAAGGGTTTCATACCCATTTTAGGTGATTTCTATCACAAAGGTCATTTTTCTCATCTGATTATTAAATGATGTATCCCTTTCATCATTTCTACTCTAAATGATGACAAGAGTCATAAAAGATGTTCTAGATATTAAGAATTACAACTTGGACCCCTCAATTTGGGTAAATTGCACTTTACCCCAAATTAGGGTTTCTAAGCATGGGAATTGCTTCCACAGCTGCACCTTGGTGCTCAAGCTTGGGAAATCCCTCAAACTTTACCATAACCATTCTCATGATGTCTCAACATCAAAGGAACATCTTATCTTGTGAATTTTGCAAGTTCAACCCTTAAACTGGGTAATTTGCACATAGGTCCCTGCATATAACACAATGCTACAACTTTATACAAAAAGGAGCAAAATTGAAAGTAAATGTTCCTGAGGAACTTAATTACATGCCAGGGAGTGTTCACAAGTATATTAATTACATATTTAGGCAAAACTTCCAGGGTTAGGTCATAACCCAGGTCAGGGGTGTTACAAAAGATGTAGGAAAAAAATAAGAATGGATAGAGGGGTTACTTCTTGCACCTTAGTGAGGGGACTACTTGATCATTGTATCAGTAACAAGATCAAGAAACCCATCATCACATTAGAAAACAAATGTGCAGTTGTGGTGTGTGATTCTTATCTTCATGCTTTGGGATGAGGGTGGTGAATGAAGCAACAAGAAGCACACTACATTTTAATTAGGCTGACGTTGGTGGACTTTGTCTTCCTTCTTTACATTCTAGACATGTCCACGTGAGTGTGGAGAAGGTGGTTCATGATGGAAGCATATGATGGAGGAAGGGTGTTATAGGTATTTGTTGTCTTAGCCTCAGTTGAGTTATTAGCATTGAAGAGTTAGTGTAGGTTGGATGTGTGTGTGGCGATCTTGTCTCTCTCAAGGTCACACATAGGTGGTAGTAGAGTGAAAGTTGATGAAAAGGGTTGATGAGGTCCCTTGATCAATTCATGGAAACTAGTTGTGGATGGATTTTTGGTAGCCTAGTAGCATATTGAACATCGATGGCCATGTATACCTTGGGATATGATACCTCACCATGAAGAAAAGGGGTGGTAATTATATCTAGTCCTAGAGTTATGGTTTGGAACTCCCCTAGTCACTGCACTGGTGGCCATGTATGCCTTGGGATATGACAAGAATATGAGATGACATGTTGTCACTCAGAATCACCATTGGCTCACATTCCTTGTCAGGCAGTGTAGTTTAGAAACCCTATCAGTTGGGGACTCATTAATTTGTGGCTGCATCAGATGAGAGGCCATCAGGAAGAAGATTCGTCGGTCAGTGTCATCAGGTTCATCAAGTAGCAGTCTCATAGGTTAATGACTTTCTTAATGAGGCAAATGTTGATGTGAAATGTGGACCTCGTTAGATGGCGCTCTCATCGGGTAGGATCCCATCAGTTTATGGGGTTGTCAAGAAATGCTCTCATTGGTCAATGAGAATGCATACTGATGAGTATCCAGATCAATGCAAATCTAGGGGGTTGGAAATTGGCTTAGGGCCCATGATTTGGTAACATGAAAAATCAAAGGAGGTCAATGAGATAAAATATTGACCAAATTATATTCTTGATCAAAATTTTCTATGGACTCATTGATCAGTCAGTGGAACCACTATCCTAAGTTGGTGTGTAGAGGTCAAAATTTTAACATGCCACAAAATTCAAGGAATTATGTCAAAACCCTCATATTAGCATAAAACTAAGGAAAATTATATGGATGATAATTCGATAGTAAAATTGGAGATCTTAAAACTAGTGTGTAAGTGTGACTATATTTGGATGAATATGCACTCATCATTTTTCATATCTAATGACCTTGGAAATTAGATCAAGCGAACTCAAAATGGAGTGTCAATAGCTTTCCTGTCTTAAGATGAGGTCTGAAGCATGGATTGTAAACCTACCCTTGACGAGAGAAGAAGTCACTAAACTTCTTAACGTTTGTCATGGGGACAATTTCTTGATCACCGGATCTAGGCTATTGTTAGAGTACAATCTTACTCATGAAGAGAGAATAATTGGTCTGAGTAACCTTGTGTAGCTTACGTTAGTATGGCTTTGTATATGTGGTTATTGGAATAGAGCTTGGATAATTCTGCTTGCTTGTTGTAAGTATTTGTGGGTCGAATGGAGTTACTTGTCAGAGAAAGGTGTGAAGTAAGTTTCTTTTGAGATAAGGCTTAAATTAAGTTTCCCATTTCAATGGGGCTCATTTGAGGTGGAGATCAAATCCAAGTAAATAAAATCTAGAGATTTATGGGTATGTGGTGGCTTTTTAGAGATGAATGAAGATGAAATTCCTTCGGGCTTAGAATGTTAACAAATTAGTGTTTTAGGCCTAGAAATATGATTCCTACAATGAGAGACATATTGTCATCTTGTTGATCGGATCAAATAATAGGATCTATGTGGGGCATTCACCGGGTCCATGCCCTAAGATGGAAGCACTAGGATTTTATAGGAGAAGCAAGACACCGCCACAAGCTTCACGATGTGGAATGTGCACAAGGCAAATGCCTTGGCCTATAAAATCCACTAGTACAGAAATGACGTATAACGTCACATTTGATGTCATCAATTGTTGTAGAAAAATCGACGCCAATAGTCTACGACGTCAGCATATAAACACAACTGACACCTATATGTGAAGATCGACTGATTTTAAAAAGACACGGGTATCGCTTTTATTTAACGTCTGTTGTTAATGAACCAACCCGACATCCAAAATCACCCACAAAATACAATTTTTCAGCGAAAACAAATTGTCCCAAAAATTTTAAATTCAGCATTGATTGTGTAAAATCCAACAACACATGTTCCGCACCAAGCCCCATGAAAGTTTTTATCCCCACATATGTTGTCAGTTTTTTTTTAAGAACTGACAACTAAATATCCTTTGCGAGGCAAAATTAATTCCCTTATTTATCGTCAGTTTTAGAAGAATAACCGACGTCGATAGTTAACTAATGAGCACCCACGCGAGCCAGACTCTACCCCTTCACTGTTTAGTTCTCGATCTTCTCCCACCTAGCTAGGTATGGCAATTTTTCTGCCGCCTCCCCTTCTCTTCTCACTGCCTCCACATGTCGTCATGATGAGCTTGAAGCTGCTCGCTACCATAATGAGCTTGAAGCTGCTCGCTGCCACAATGAGCTTGAAGCTGCTCACGTCGGAGCTGTTGTTGTTGTCAAGTCGTCGGCCGCCACTACCTGCTCCTATCTTCACCACCACCTGCTATATGTAGATCAAGGAGCATTCCTCTATCCACCTTCATCCACTCCAGTCACCGCCACCAGCCACCTCCTGCACCTCTAGCACCGACCGCCTTCACCTCCAGCCGGTCGGCCACCTCCACCTCTAGGCGCCGCCACCACAGCCTATAGTTCGATCCTCCAGTGCGGTGAGTGGTTTAATCAGTACTAGATTTGAACTTAGTGTTAATAATGCCACCATTGTGTAGTTGATTAATATTGAATTGGGGTTTAATAATGAATGAATAAACATAAAATGGAAGAATGAATGGAATTAATTGATTATGATGATATGAGGATGAGGATGAGGATGATGATGAGGGATGATGATGATGTGGATAATGAGGGATGATGACGACGATGATGATGATGACTAAGATGATGATGACAACGATGATGTTGAGGATGATGATGATGATGGTGATGATGACAATGATGATCATCATCATCATCTTCATCGTCATCATCATCGTCATCATCATCATCATCACCATCATCATCGTCGTCGTCGTCGTCGTCATCATCATCATCATGTGATGATGATGTGGGATGATGGATGAGGATGATGATGATGATGATGATGATCACGATGATGTTGAGGATGATCATGATGATGATGGTGACGATGATGATGATGATGATCATAATCATCACATCATCATCATTCTCATCATCATCCATCATCATCAATCATCATCATCATCCCACATGATGATGATGATTTGAGGATGATCATGATGATGATGGTGACGATGATGATGATGATGATCATAATCATCACATCATCATCATTCTCATCATCATTCTCATCATCATCCATCATCATCATCATCATCATCGTCATCAATCATCATCATCATGTGGGATGATGATGATGATGATGATGATGATGATGATGATGATGATGATGATGATGATGATGATGATGATGATGATGATGATGATGATGATGATGATGATGATGATGATGATGATGATGATGATGATGATGATGATGATGATGATGATGATGATGATGATGATGATGATGATGATGATGATGATGATGATGATGATGATGATGATGATGATGATGATGATGATGATGATGATGATGATGATGACGACGATGATGATGATGACGATGATGATCCTCATCATCGTCATCATCATTATCATCATCATCCTCACCATCATCATCATCATCATCGTCGTCGTTATCATCATCCTCATCGTCATCATCCCACATCATCATCATGATAATAATGACGATGACGATGATGATGATCAGGATGATGATGACGATGATGACGATAAAGATGATGATGATCCTCATCATCATCATCATCCTCATCATCATTGTCATGATGATGATGATGATGATGTGGGATGATGATGATGAGGATGATGATCACGATGAGGATGATGATGATCACTACTATAGAACAGGCTTTAGCGTCGGTTAATTAAGGGCTTTCGTGTCAGTTTCCAAGTGACACCCAAGTGGGCGCCGCTAAAGGTGCACCCCTTCAACCAACGCCAAAAAGCTTCCCGCCATTGAAAACGTGCCAGCAAAGGGACTATAGGCGTCAGTTGTTTTTAAGAAAACCAACAATATAGAATGGTTACAGACGTTGGTTATTAAAAGAACCGACGTCACAATGCTTCCCACCACTGAAAACATGCCAACAAATGGCCTATAGGCGTCAGTTTTGTAAGATAACTGACACCATCTCCCCTGCCACCACGGTCGTGCTTCCCAACACGGCCGTGTTTCCTGGCCATATCGGCTGAACTGACGTCAGTTTTGTACTAATAACCGATGCCATATCCCCTACATGCCACCATGGTTGTGCTTCCCAGCACGGTCGTGGTTCCTGGCCACATAGATGTCAGTTTTTTATCAAAAATCATCGATGTATGTCTTTGGTGTCGGTTTTATTCAAATAATCGACGCCTATGTTATAATTTTTTTTTTCTTATCAGTTTGTAGGCCTGTTGTATGGCTGGTCAGCAGGATGAGAACCTGCAGTTCAGTTCTGAACTGTAGGTTTATGACACCCATTGATATCAACCAACAACAGGCCACAAACCTGCAAAATTAACAAGATGAACAATATTATATATATGTGATTCACACACATGTATAAGCACATTTAATTCATATTATTTTTTCATCACACACATGTAGAAACCAGTAGCAACCTGTAGTTCCATTCATTTCATCTCTTGTCACATTCAGACACATGTAGAAACATTTATGTATTGATCATCTTCACACACATATGACAATTCATAAAATTTCATTCACATTCACACAAAAATAATTATGAGAACAAAGTTATTCTTTATTCATCATTGTCATCATTGTCAATAAAATTATATCTAAAAATTCCCACTCTTTGAAGGGCTTATGCCCATTCTTCTCTTATAGCATCTAATTCATCTCTCATATAGGGAGCATATACATCGAAACGCTTTCCACCTGTGTTGAAGTTAGCAGTTTTAAAGACCTGCAAAGAGAATGACGTATATATATAATTAATAATATACAATAAGATTGATATATTTCATATTATCTAATGAGACTATGTATAATACATGATGTATCTTATCGATTTCCATTGCGGCATGTTTGATGATTAGATCCATAAATAACATCACATAGTAGGCACATGCCCAGCCATTTTCTTGAAAACCCAATACACATTATACACTTACATCCTAAGTGAGATTAAGTGTTCAAGAACAGTCCCAATCCGGGGACTATCCAAGATTTACTCCTAATGAGTAAATCTTAGATGGGTTTCTAGGCCAACAAATACATGTGTTGTCATTCTATAACATTGATTTCAACATTTCGAGTGTCCATGCATGTTCATCATCAAGATAAAGATTACACATAAATTAGTATGACCTAGGGATGGAGAGATTCATAATTGATTTCAAAATTTCAAACTAGCTCATGCATTATCATCAATCTACATCATACAACAGGGATTCATGTAGATGTTAGGGCGACACATCACTATAAAATCAGAGATTTAACATTAGAGTTTTAATATCTTAGATAGATTGATCACAAGATTTCAGCAATATAGTTAATTCAAGATTATGGTGAAATGTGTATTAGGGTTTTAATATCTTAATTCAACATACATCAAAATTTATAAAATTAGGTCAAGCATTAGTATTCAATTGCAAATGTATCTTCTTCTTCCTGCTCCCTCCTTACCAAATGGATAAAACCAAGGCATGACCTGTCTGGGCTGGACACGACCATGACTGTGTTGGCCGACCATGTGATAATGATGATGTGGGATGATGATGATGATTGATGATGATGATGGACGACGATGATGATGATGATGATGATGATGATGATGATGATGATGATGATCATCATCATCATCATCATCATCATCATCATCATCATCATCATCATCATCATCGTCATATCATCGTCTTCATCATCATCATCATCATCATCATCATCATCATCATCATCATCATTATCATCATCATGTGATGATGATGATGTGGGATGCTGATGATGAGGATGATGATGATGATGATCCTCATCATCAATCCTCATTATCATCCTCATCCTCATCCTAATCATCATCCTCATCCTCATCGTCATCATCATCATTATCATGATCCTCATCATCATCATCATCCTCATCATCATCAGCATCATCATCATCAATTATTTCTCCGTCATGAATATGAAATAATGATGAATGCATATTCATCTCTTATTTTTGCTTCATTTAGAATAATTAATTAGGATTTTTTGTTAATTTTAGCTAATTCAAAAATAAATAGCACTTTCATCTTCTTGATATACTTTTTCTGAATTCTTATGATAGTTTTCTTAATTTTTAGGAATTAACTAAGTAATTAAATCGAGAAAATAAAAGATGAAGATATGAGGTTTTTCAAATATTCCGGCAGTGCCTGAGATACTCGTCACCAAAATAGCCATATCTTTTGCATATAAAGGAGGAATTTCAACATAAAGTATGGAATGAAAATAGAATTTTATTGGATACAAAAAAGACATATTTTGCGGCAATTTTGGTGTTTATTTGGCTGCGTAATTAACCAGTAAAAGTAGCCTTACATTTTCCCGCAGAGTCTGATTTCAGTATATACCTTTCACCAAAATTAGTATAACTCCCACATCCCAAGGCGGAATGTATTGTGAAAGTATGAGTTGGAAAGATAATTCAATTATCTACAGGAAAAATATATTTCAGACTGCTTCTGAATTTTTAAATGGCCCAAAAATACGCTCAAAATTTCTATTACGGGAAATTACTACAGAAAGAATGTAAAGTAAGTAATTGTTTCCTCTATTGATTAGATCCAGAAAGTTAGCAGCCTCCGCTGGCCATTTATTTTACCCTAAACTTAATGTATACCCCCCTCCTTCTCCTATAAAAGGAGGGGCACTTCCTCCTCATTGAGGCATCTCTTTTGCACCGGAATTCTGAGCATCTTATTTCTTGTATTTTTCTTTTAGTTCTGCAATAAAGTAAATTTTCTTGAAGCACTGTTCTTTTTTATATTGTTCTTGTCTCTTCATTCCGCTTTCAGTTCTAGATCTCCTTTTCCCCTTTCTTTAGTTCTGGAGCAAGGAATTACGAACCTGGCCATTTTATTGTCTCTAGCATAAGGATTAACCTCCTAATTTTGGGCTAGACTATGGCTTCAGTACTTTCTTCCTCCATCTCCCCCTTCTCCTCAACTATGAGTGAGTAGTTCTTTATCGAGGCAAGGGGAATAGCCCCTTAGCCATGTTTTGATCAGATTAATTTTAATCGATTCATTTAGATGGTGATTGGTTTATTAATTTGATAATCTAGCGAATTAATTACTCGCTTAGATGTTTTGTTAATCCGGATGGATATGACCATGGAAATCTAGGTTTAGAACGATAAACCAATTTGCATAGAGATTTTGATGTGCCCACGGATTTATCTCTTTTTCGGATGAAGAACTAGGAAACATGAGCACCAGGACCAATGGGCTCATGTGGAGTTCATCTTTTGTGTTTCTTTTGTGATTCACATGTCGTCGTCTATTTATCGATTAATAATTAATTCGTGTTTTTACAATGGCTAAGGTGGTGAAAACCCCTAAAGCCTAGATTCTCCCCCTTTGATTTCAACCGTTGATTTTCTTGTTTACTCTAGTTTTTAGTCTTTCAATTCATAATTGCTTTTTGTGCTAACAACAATTTTTGTTTACCTTTTACAGGGCAAATAATATTTTGTTTAAGTGCAATTTCAATTTTAGCATTTTCTTTCTTGTTTTAGTGTAATCAACCAAACACCCATTCCAACTTTTACTTTCCATTATAAATCTGAAAATACCAAAAACAAATAAAATAAGTTCTTCAAAACAATTGGGATAAAAAGAAACAATCTTCAAAAGTTGTCCTTTGGGATTCGACCTTCTATACTAGCCTTAATCGGAGAGTTAAAAGGATTAAACTCTAGGATTAACAATATTAGTGATTGGTGTGCTAAGTGATGCATATAAATTTGGTGTCGTTGTCTGGGACAACAGATTATTTTCTCGAACCCCCAAAAATCTTTTGAAAAACTTTTTTTTATTTTTTTATGCCTTTCGAGTAACATTTCGGAAGTGCTACTCCTCTTTCTGTCGAGTTTCCATTCTGACAGTCCATTTTTTGTGTACACGATTAACTGATTCATTTTTGCATGCGACGCCCAAACGTCGGTTTTCAACCATTTGACCCGAAAATAGAAAGGACTTTTCATCGTTTAAACTGCCAAAATCTAGAAAGAATGAATGAAGAGGAAGTCGCCTGTAGGATCGACCAAGCTCTCGCAGCTCAAAGAGAGCTCATCCAAGCCGTACAAGCAAAAAGAGAAGCCACTTTATGAGTAGCCTATAGGGACCAACAAGAAGCCATAGAAGCCAATAGGAGGGAAGCCGAAAGGCAAAAACAATTAAAAGATTTTTCTGTTCCAAAAACTGTCTATGCACAACATCCAGTCATACCTCTTGACATCATTGCTCTACAATTTGAGATTCGAACACAATGGATCACCATGATGCAAGCCAACCCCTTCTTAGGTGAGCTCAAGTTTTGAAATTGTTGTCCTTGATATGGTGGTCGGGTTGAGATCCGAACATAATGGAACAACAATCGACCACCACCAGGATTCCCATACAACAACCAAAGGAACTTTGCAACCCAACGAAATTACCGAGGAAATCATCCAACCCGACCACCATATCAAGGACAACAATTTCAAAACTTGAGCTCACCTGAGAAGGGGTTGGCTTGCATCATGGTGATCCATTTTGTTCGGATCTCAAATTGTGGAGAAATGATGTCAGGAGGTATGATTGGATGTTGTGCAGAGGCAGTTTTTGGAACAAAAAAATCTTTTAATTATTTTTGCCTTTTGGCTTCCCTCCTATTGGCTTCTATGGCTTCTTGTTCGGCCCTATAGGCTACTCGTAAAGTGACTTCTCTTTCTGCTTGTTCGGCTTGGATGAGCTCTCTTTGAGTTGCGAGAGCTTGGTCGATCCTACGGGTGACTTCCTCTTCATTCATTCTTTCTATATTTTGGTGGTTTAAACGATGAAAAGTCCTTTCTATTTCCGGGTCAAACTGTTGAAAATTGACGTTCGGGCGTCGCATGCACAAATGAAGCAGTTAATCGTGTGCAGAAAAAACAGACTGCCAGAATGGAAACTCGACAGAAAGAGGAGTAACACTTCCGGAATGTTACTCAGAAGGCATAAAAAATAAAAATAAAAAATTCAAAATATTTTTGGGGGTTCGAGAAAAAAATCCGTTGTCCCCGGCAACGGCGCCAAATTGATATGTGTCGCTTAACACACCAATCACTAAGATTGTTAATCCTAGAGTTTAATCCTTTTAACTCTCCGGTTAAGGCTAGTATAGAAGGGTTGAATCCCAAAGGACAACTTT
This sequence comes from Alisma plantago-aquatica, assembly GCA_963693085.1. Lineage (NCBI taxonomy): Eukaryota > Viridiplantae > Streptophyta > Magnoliopsida > Alismatales > Alismataceae > Alisma > Alisma plantago-aquatica. The sequence continues at coordinate 824,939,863 of OY856414.1, read as the reverse complement.
TGAAGATTGTTTCTTTTAATCCCAATTGTTTTGAAGAACTTATTTTATTTATTTTTGATATTTTCATATTTAAAATGGAAAGTAAAAGTCAGAATGGGTGTTTGGTTGATTACACTAAAACAAGAAAGAAAATGCTAAAATTGAAATTGCATTTAAACAAAATATTATTTGCCCTGTAAAAGGTAAACAAAAATTGTTGTTAGCACAAAAAGCAATTATGAATTGAAAGACTAAAAACTAGATGTTCCAACCCCCCCAAGCTTGAATTCGACTATGGCCTCATAGTCAAAAACAACCTTAAAAGGTGGAATAGTGATACCGATCATTAGTCAGGTGGTGGCGGGTACTGCGGGGCTGTGGGGTCCCATGATGGATACTGCCCCTAGAAACTCAGATCATACTGGGGCATCGGCGGAGGTTGAGGATACCCCCCAAAATAGTACTGGCTCCAGTAGTTGTCGTAGAAGGGTTGTTGCTGCATCTCCATCCTATGCAACCTGTCATGTATATTCTGTTGGTTGGCGAGGAGGAGGCGCTCATTCTCGTAGATGGCCTGCAGGTTAACATAGAGTCGATTGGTAGTCTCCTGAATATCTGCAAATGATGTCGTGTGTCGTTGTTGCGTCTACTGGATATCTTGCAACACTGTATACATGCCCTGCATAGAATAGGCATCCTCTCCTTGTTGAGAGGGCTGAGGTGGCATAGGCTACGAAGAAGATGATGCACCCTGGTGGAAGCGGGGATGCTTCCTTGGTGCCACTCGTGCCCGAAGAGGAGTGAAAGCCTCCTCTTCCTCTTCATGCTCGTCGCCGTCATCATTGTTATCTTCGTCCCCGTCTTCCTCTTCATCGGAGTCATCGATGGCAATGATGGGCCACCTGAAGTGCTGAGCTCCTTCGATGTTGAAGACGGGGTCTGGAAGTGCACATTCTTGATATTTGTGATTGACATGGCAATGTGCAAAGGCCAAGCCATCATGGAGCATGAGGAGGTTGGAGCGGTGTAGATGATGCAGGTTGACCTTGTTTATGTTGGAAAGCGGAGCAAGTTGGGAAAAGTCCAACCCAAGATAGAGAGCCAACGGTGTGATGATCCCTCCAAAGTGGATAGGAGCCTTTCTTGTACCCCTCTGTACGTCCAACATGTGAGTCAAGAAGAACGCGCCCTAGTTGCACTCCTCACGCTTCAGCAGTTTATACAAAAAGAACAAATCTGTCTCTTGGAATTTACTAAGAGAAAGATCGCCGTGAGCAAAGAGCATCGTGCAAAGCATGCGGTGCAGAATCCTCACAAAAGGATGCTCAAAGTCGGTGACAACAGCATTGTGATAGCTGACTGATTTGCCTGGAGACGCGGTCACCAGCTGAGCGAAGATGTCGTCGTAATCTGTCCAGTTATTCGACCTCCGGTACTGGTCTCTCCCATGATTCCAGATGTAAATGGAATTGAATTGTTGGAGGGTGAGAGTGTAATTATTGTTGTAGAGCCAAAAAGAAACACAACCTTTTATCCATTCTCGATCAGTGGCGATGAGGTCGTTCGGCACGACACATATGTCCAGTGACGCCATGAATTTTGCCACGAGCTCTTTGTACATCGGCCACTCGCCGAAAAATGGTTGGCCATCAGTGTGGAACTCCATCTCATCGGGCATCCTGCCCGTATTCCTTGCTTGCCCTTGAAGAACATAAGCAAGATTGGGCTTGAACCCAAGGTTGCGAACCATGGTCCGATCAACGTAGCGGGTTGGCTCGATCTTCCGCTTGAGCAATTATTCATATGTCTTGCGTACTTCCATCGACGGATGAACAATCCTCAGATGAGGAATGGATCCAGGTGGTGGAGGAACAAAAGTTGGGATCTCCATCAGGACCGCCCTTGAAGAAGATGCTCCTTCTGTCTGCACCATCATTTCAGAGAGAAAGGGAATAGGAGATAGAGGTCGGTGAAGGTCGGAGAAGATGATCTCCGCTCAGAGAAGGGCTCGGTGAAGAGATCGTGATCCTTGGACACTCGTAGAAGGCCTCCAGTCGAACAACAACGATCAATGCACAAGAGGAAGGAAGAAACTCTGAAGGTGTGAAGATATCGGAGAAATAACCCTCCCTTTTATAACTGAATCTGGCGCTGCTGTTGCACCGTCGATACCATCGACGGGGTGTCGATGGTATCGACACCTGTAGCACAATTCGGGTCTTTACTAGTATCGACGGTTTTCGATTGCCTGATGTGGGGGCCCGGATCGATGACGTGTCGATACTATCGACATGTGTCGATGGTATCGACCCATCCCACGGATCGACTTCCTTGATTTAGCGGCCGCCATTGATTTCTTCTCGCAGATTGGTGATGTGTCGCATCGATACCATCGACGCGGTGTCGATGGTATCGACTCTGTATAGATCAATTTGCCCTCGTGAGGCCCAGGCGCCACTTTGTGTCTGTAGCCGGGTCAATACCATCGACAAGACCGTCGATGGTATCAACTTCACTGAGACAAAATCGTCTGTAAATCTTCAAGGATCTCGCGAGTATCGACATCTGTGTCGATACTATCGACCCCGATCTAGGTATTTCTTCAGCGTCACTGATGGTAGGTCGATACCATCGATGAGGCCATCGATGGTATCGACTCAGAAAATTTTCTGCAGACGCCTACCTGTACCCATGTCGCTACCATTGACACAATGGTCGATGGCATCGACTCTGCCTCAGACCTGCACATTAAACAAACGATCAAGGTATCATGTTTACACTAAAAACAAAATTAAACCAAACGAACTTGTAAATGCAAAAGAAAATGGACGAAACTACCAATGGTTGGGTTGCCTCCCAACAAGCGCCCTTATTTAACGTCTTAGGCTAGACAAAATCAAGCTTATCATGCATCCTTAAGTGCTATGAGTTTGACCTCATGAACTTTCCTCGTGTAGTCCTCACCAAAGTACAGCTTCAGCCTCTATCCATTGACTAGGAATGTCGTCTCTCCATCATGCATCATGATGGAACCATGTGGTCGTACCTCCTCCACAATGAAAGGTCCACTCCACCGGGATTTCAATTTCCCGGGATGCAGCTTCAACCTCGAGTTGAACAATAGCACATGATCTCCCTTCTAGAAGACACGTAGTTGAATGTGTTGATCGTGAATAAGTTTTGTTCTCTCCTTGTAAATCCTCGAGCTTTCATAGGCGTTCATCCTCAGCTCATCTAGCTCATTGAGCTCTAGCATGTGTTTCTTCCCTGCCTCATCATAAGTCAAGTTCAGCTTCCTTAGCGGTCAGTGCGCCTTGTGCTCCAATTCTACTGGAAAATGGTAGGCACGCCCATAATCCAACCTAAAATGTGTAGTGCCTATAGGTGTCTTAAATGTCGTCCTAAACGCCCATAAAGCATCTGGAAGCAAAGTACTCCAGTTCTTTCTTGTCGAAGCCACTATACGCTCTAAGATTTTCTTGATTTCTCTGTTGGACACTTTGACCTGCCCTTGTGTCTGCAAGTGGTACGGGGTACCAATATTGTGCTTTACCCCATACTTTCTCAACAACACATCAAACTTTTGATTTTTGAAATGGGTACCTCCATCGCTGATAATCATCCTTGGCACACCAAATCTGCAGAAAATGTGATCTTTTACAAACCTGCACACTACAGCAGCATCATTAGTCCTTGTGGGTATTGCCTCTACCCACTTCAATACATAATCAACAGCAAGTAAAATGTACAAATTAGAGTTCGAGGGCACAAAGGGTCCCATAAAATCAATACCCCACAGATCAAACACCTCAACTTCTTGAAACATGTTGAGGGTATCACTTGCCGCTTGGAAATATTACCTGCCCTTTGACAGGAATCACATCTTCACACATAATCGTATGCGTCCCAGAAAAGTGTAGGCCAATAAAGGCCGCTCTCAAGCACCTTGGCCGTCGTTCTGGAACTTGCATGATGGCCACCAGTTGGTAGAGTATGACAATGACGAAGTACACTATCATATTCTATCTCCGGTACACACCTGCGCAAAACGTCGTCCCTGCATTGCTTCAACAAAATAGGGTCATCCCAGAAATAATATCTCAAAGAATAGAAAATTTTCTTTTTCTCTTGATATGTCCAATCATCTGGGATTATTTTACAGGCAAGATAATTAACAATATATGAAAACCATGGATCCTTGGATTTTACAGAAAGGATTTACTCATCAGGGAATGTCTCGGTAATGGGTATATTAATTTCCTTCTCATCTACCCATTCTAACCTAGACAAGTGGTCCGCAACCACATTCTCTATTCCTGCCTTATCTTTAATTTCAATGTCAAATTCTTGTAATAATAAGATCCACCTAATCAATCTAGGTTTGGCATCTTTCTTTTCCATCAAATATTTTATGGCGACGTGGTCCGTCCATACCACAACTTTTGACCCTACAAGATATTGCCAAAAATTTTCAAATGCAAAAACGACAGTGAGAAGTTCCTTTTCAATTGTCGTGTAATTAAGTTGTGCTTCATTTAAAGTCTTTGATGCATAGAAAATCACAGCGGGTTTGTTTTCAAAATGTTGCCCAAGAACAGCCCCCACCACAAAATCCGAAGCATCGCACATTAATTCAAAAGGCTTTGTCCAATCCGACGTTTGCACAACTGGTGTGGAAATTAACTTCTCTTTGAGTACATTAAAAGCATGCAAACACTTTTCATTAAAATCAAACACCGCATCTTTCTCAAGGAGTTCAGATAATGGTTTAAAGATTTTTGAAACATCTTTGATAAAGCGGCGATAAAATCCTATGTGACCGAGAAAACTCCTTACCCCTTTAACCGAATTAGGTGGGGGTAATTTGGAAATAACCTCAAGCTTAACCGAATCTACCTCCAACCCCTTACTAGACACTTTATGTCCAAGCACAATCCCTTCACTAACCATCATATGACATTTTCCCAGTTGAGAACTAAATGCATGTCCTCACATCATTGTAAAACTTTATCCAAATTATATAAACATTCATCAAAAGATGCACCATAGACGGAAAAATTGTCCATAAAGACCTCTAAACAACACTCAAACATATCAGAGAAAATTCCAAGCATGCAACGCTGAAAGGTTGCTGGTGCGTTGCATAAACCAAAGGGCATACGACGATATGCAAATGTTCCATAAGGACAAGTGAAGGTGGACTTCTCTTGGTCCTTAGGATCAATGGAAATCTGATTGTGTCTAGAGCATCCGTCTAGAAAATAAAAGTGAGATCGACCTGCTAGTCACTCTAAAATTTGATCAATGAACGGAAAAGGAAAATGATCTTTTAGCAGATCAGAGTTCAATCTACGGTAATTAATGCACACACGCCACCTGATTACCAAACGGGTCATGACCGGCTAATTTAACAAATTGTGAGTGACAATAATTCCCCCCTTTTTAGGGACTACCTGTGTGGGACTTACCCACTTCGAATCGGAGATAGAGTAAATGATGCATGCAGAAAGGAGCGTGATCACCTCCTTCTTTACTACCTCCATCATGCTTGGATTGAGTCTGCGTTGTGGTTGTATTATAGGTTTGGCTCCTTCCTCGAGCCGGATCTTGTGCTGGCACATTGTAGGGGAAATCCCCTTGATATCCGCAACTAACCACCCGAATGCTCCACGGTGGTTCTTCAGCACGATCATCAATTTCTCCTCTTCATCGACACTCAGATATGCCGAGATGATCACCGGTAGTTTCTCACCATCGGCTAAGAATGCATACTTTAAATGAGGCGGCAATGGATTCAATTCTAACTCTGGTGGACTGATCAAATATGACTGAAGCAGTGGTGGGAGTGGCCCAAGATCTTCATAATACTTGGCATAATAGTACGGCAGCACTTGAAGCATCTTGACACATTCTTGTAATGACTTTCTTCTCATCCAGTCATTTGACAAGGCAAGCTTCAAGAGGCAGTTCTGGATATGCATCAAGGACAGAACTTGCTATTGCATCATCTTCAGTAGAAAGAGGGACTTCCTCCTCTTCATCATTTGGAAAACCCACAGCCCTGCAAAGAGAAACAACTTTGGTCAGTTCCATAATGTCTACAGCCAGTGTCCCCTTCTCTACCTTGGTCATTACATGAGCCATATCTAGAAACGGCTTCCCTAGACAAAGAGAAATGTTCTGATCAAAATGTTTCACCATTCAACACTGCTCCTTTGCTTTTGATTGTGTTCTGCTTGGGGGCATAACCATTTCAAATCGGTCATCCGCGATTACCAATGTCAAACGGCCTCTTCCCATCTCGAGTATCATATCTGCAGTAGCTTGGAAGGGTCTTCTAAGGAGTAGCTCATTTCCTTGTTCATCCTGCATTTTCATTACCACAAAATCTGTTGGAAATACAAACTGGTCGACTTTAACCAAAACATCCTCGCAAATACCATACGATTTAACCACAGAATTGTCCGCCAACTGAATCGTCATATTGCTATATCTTGATTCTTTCAGTCCCAGCTTCTTGAAAGTAGAGAGAGGCATCAAATTTATACTTTCCCCAGAATCACACAATGCTTCGCCGAATTTCACTTTACCGATGTAACATGAAATGTTGAAGCAGCCCGGATCTTGTCTTTTCGGTGGCAATTTTCCCATAATGAAGGCACTCACTTTCTCCTTAAGAACCACGACCTTGGTATCATGAATCTTCCTCTTCTTTGTGATTATGTCTTTCAGAAACTTGTCGTAAGAGGGTATCTGCTCTATTACTTCCAACAGTGGAATGTTGACAGAAAGCTTCCTAAAGCCATCTAGGAACTTCTTGAACTGAGCGTCCACTTTCTTGGCTTTCAAATTTTTTGGATATGGGACTGGGATAGTCTGTGCCCTCTGATGTGGCGGCACATATAGTGTCCTCTTCTGCGTCTCCTCCTCAGCAATGGGTTCTAATGTGACATCTTCTACCACATCCTCTATCGGCTCTGTGATTAGAATCAGAACCTCCTATGTGGCCTCACCTGTGTTTTCTAGCTGGGGTGTGCTCGGTTCATCGGCCTTGGGGTTTAAAATCTTCTTACCACTCCGTAGCAAAATTGCCTTAGCTTGTTGATTTCCCCCTAGAATATTTGTATTTTCGGGAAACCCTTGCTGCACTGGCTTTTTCAGATTTGCTATCTCAGCTGCCATCTGCGCTAACGATGTCTCTATAGTTCTCATCTGAGTCCCATGACTTTGTAAGGTCTGTCCAAATTGATTGATAAATTCTCCTTGTTGTTTAAACTGTTGGCCAAACATGCTCATGAGTTCTTGATTCTGCTTGATCACTTGATTGAGAAACTCATTGCTCTTGTCCTCCACTGACGGTTGTGGTTTTGCATTAGGGTCCTGCAAGAAATTGTTTGGGTCTTTCCATGAAAATTTCTTGTCTTTCCTCCAAGAATAGTCATTGTTTCTGTACCCCTGTTGTTGGAACATAAATTTCACCTGTGCTTCATCATCAGATTATGCGTCTTCTTTTGCAAGTAATTTCTTGGCTAGAAGTGTTGGTATGTATGCCCTGAGAGCTAATCATGGGATGATTGGTGGGATACATTAAGATTGATTTGATAAACATCAAAGGCAAGCTTCCAATTCTTTCTGGTTCAGTCATAAGAGATAGTGATAGAACAGATTGAATGTCTAGAGAATGACAGTAATCAATGACGTATGCCATCAGGTTCAGGATCTCGAACGTCAACCGATCGGTTCAAGTAGTGAACCGATCAGTTGATGACCGGTTTGAGGAGTGAGACGAGCGGGTGGCAGCCATGATGAGATGCACGACGACCAGGCGAACCGATCGGTTGGAGGAGCCAACCGATTGGCTGGTGGCACCCAGCCGACCAGCCTGATGGAGAGCCGATCAGTCATGTGATGAGTTGATCAAACCCAGAAAGGTAAAGCACAGAGTTCATCTTGTACAGGTTGCATGTGATGTAGACCTAGATGACCGTGATTCCTCTTGGCTCGAGGAATCATATTAGGATGGCCATAATCATCACTTTTATCGTTTCTCATGTTTTCTATGGGATATAGCATGTATATGATACGTACTATATATTGTGGTGATTGGATATGTATATGTATATAAAAACCAAATCCCTCATTAAAATATTAAGTTTTGGATGCCTTCCAAATGCGACACTCGTGAAAATCTTGATCGACTAAGTGTGGGCACGCCCTAGAGTGGTGCACCGTCTATCTCATGGAAGCGTGAAGGATGGATATGTGGGTCTGCCCTAGCAGGGTGCATATTCATCGTGTTTGCTTTGGGTCAGACTTAACAAGGTGATCTAGATGGGATCTAGTACCTTGAGGCATGGAGATGATCATGGCAAAGAGTTGCATATGACATCTTATCAAGAGTTGCATATGATGCAATTGGCAAGAGTTTCCTACCTGAGAGATCTAAGTTGTGGGTGACAGCCCTAGCTAGTCCATGACTTAGAGGATTTTTGTATCTTGCCAACTAGAAGGTTGTACGCTGCAATCTTCCGAATTGATGGTGGGGGCTATCAATTTGAAGTAAAATAGTGGGAGTGATAATTAATTAAAGGCCAAATTATATCATCAACTTTTCAAATCAATCAAACAAGTCAAAAGGAGTTTTGGACTAAAATTGCATATATTTCCTTTTGTACAATAAATGGTTGATCAACAATAGTCACTTATTTGCGATCAGTCTTTGAGACCAACAAATTAAATGGGAATTTTTCCACGACTAGTTAGGACATTGAGAAGTGTTCTCAATCGTAGAGTGAAAGCTCTAAGTCCTAGTTATACCAGAACCAGATGAACTTGATCCCACCACATCAATGGCTGAAAGTATGCTTATGGAAGCATACTGAGGAACACATTGATGAGTAGTGCTTGATGTTGTGTTCTCTAAACTATGAGTTGCAGAGACAACATGAGACATATGATGTCTCTAAGGCATTGTCCTAGTATGTCATGACAGAAGGAGATCCAGTAAGGTATTCACACACTCAATATGATTGGGTATGTGGAAAGACCTGACTAAGAAGGATTCCCTCTGATCCAAGAGTTAGCTATTGGTATGATACTGCAAATGTTGCGAGAATCAAACAGTTCATGATAAACTACAACATGAACAACTTTGACAAGCATTGACAAAGTTGTTGGACATGTTGAGGCAAATATGAAGAAAGACTAACCCTAATCTTTGATGAGATCAATGAAAGGTAAGTCTTAAGGGCAAGGGCAAGGGCAAGGGAAAAGCAAAGAAGTGTTCTGATGCTAGCCAGAAGCCCAAGCCGTCTTCTACCTCAAGGCACATGGGGAAAGGGTGTATGAGGGAATTGCCCTCTATATCTGGAAGAACAAAAGAAGATGAAGGAGGGGATGGAGATCTCCACCTAAGGTATCATGAAATGAACCGCTTCTTTATCTGAGGTATATGATACCAAGATATGGATATGTCATATATGATATGCAATATCCACAAAGAAGTGATGGCCTTTGTGAAAGGACCAAGAAAGGAGTACCCCTCATTGGAGAAAGTGTTTCTGCCATAGATAGGAGTACCTTTCAGTTTATTTCAGCCTAAAGGGCACGAAATAGAGTTGAGAACTGCTATTTCATATTTTCCAATAGATAGAAACACATTATTTTTGCATATTGTATGACAATGATGGCAATCAATAAAGAGATGTTTCAATTTATAAAGATATGATCTTTGTGGCAATGCCTTATTTATCTTGTGGTATTTGATATGCATAAGATAAAATGATACCTAAAAGTTATAGATAACTCAAACAATCAAATTAGCATCAATCATGAGAAATTCATTTCTAGTTTCCATGTGATGGAAAAATCTAGACTCTTTTGGTTAGAGAACCAGTAAGAGACATGAATATCTTGGACATGATTAACCAATCTGCACTAAAGGTAGTGGGAGAACGATCATCCTATTAGGTATAATACATGTGATGTATTTACATACCTATTGGAACAAATGCTAATACTTCAAATGGTGTTTAGAGAAATACCAATATGAATATCTTGAAGTGTTCAAGATTATCATAGATGAAGTACAAATTTGGTAAAGTGTTAATTCTCGATGAGATCAATGAATGAAATACTTGGACCAAATGTTTGAGATCCTTATGAGTGATTATGATAGTGTATCATAGTGAACTCATGATTAAGGTATGGTGATGTCTAAATCAAGAAGGAATCATACTCTAAGGAGTTAGAGAATGATTATCAAATAACTGAATTCTTCTTAATAAAAGAATACCCCACACTAATAAAGGACATTAAGAATCACAAGGAGTTGTAAGTTCTTATATCCTTGACGGACACACCTCATTTATCTATGTGATAAGCTGTTCATGTGATGATTCAACTATCTAGATGAATATGAGGAACCAAATTTTGAGTTATGGTTTATGACCATTACATCCTAAATGGCATCCATGTGAACCATAAGGTATGACCTTGATGGTAGCACCCATCGGAATAAAATCCATAAGTGCAAATAAGTCTTAAGCGTTAAGACACGTGGATAACATTTTGAGAAGGATGATGCTTGTTGATTGCAACTTAATGACTAAGGAATTTGGCATATGGATACTAAAACCACATTCCTATGAGGAATAAAACAAGGATGTGTACGTGACACAACCTATAAGGTTTATGAATCCACTAATGCAAATGGAGTCTATAAGTTACAATGGACTAATCAATGTGATTGATTGAGTACAAGAAACTCATAATTGGATCATTACTTTGATGATATAGTCAAAGGGTTTGACTGATATGTCAAAGATAAAGAAGGGATCTGTGATTTAGTGGGAGCGTGTTCACATTCCACATGTTGATGTAAAATGGAAATGTTCTAGAATGGAGATCCAAAAGTGGAAATTTATCTTTAAGGAAGATAGAGATGTTTCCTATGTAATAGGAATAGAGATCTATAGAGATAGTTCTTGAGAACCTCTTGACCTGAAAAGAGAAAGCATACATTGGCAATCTGTACTGAAGGGTTCAGTATGCACAGATTCAGTGGGAGAAAACTTGTCCATGTTACATGGAGTTAGTATCCCATGGCCAAGTGTCCAATTCTTATGAAGAATGGGAACACTAAGAATATATATGGATCTATCATGTATGTAATCATCCCATTATCTTGCATGTATCGACATGGCAAGAACAAAATGCATTCATCATCTTGTATGTAGGACATGGCAATGTGATATGCTCATCCTGATAACTCGTATGTAAGACATGACGAGTGGATGTCTGTCTACTTCCAGTAAGGGTTACTGGAATACCATGAGAACTTGATAAGTACTTGGGAAGTACTAGTTCTATGGAGATAAGGAAGAGTTCAATGTAAAGAGTTACATTGATGCGAACTTCCGAAAGGATAGAAAATTAATCGCAAAATATATATAGGATATATAAAAGTGAAAGTTTGTTGATAATTGGAAGTGTTCCAATAAAACCATTTAAAAGGAAATGTCGAGTATCTATGTGTTGGAGAATAGCAGTGGATACTATATGGATCTGGAAGTTCATGAGATGAACTTATAGATATTCTGCTCATTGATGACTAGTATGGAATCCTTGATCATGCAATGTGGCTAAAGGTTAGAAAAGGAATACTAGATCGCGTATTACGGTAACTCCATCTCATACATGTGACGTACAGCGAAGAGATGAGAGACATACAATTTATACTGACTTTGGCAAGGTGTTTCCATTACTCACTATGATCGCACTAGAGCAGAGTAACATGTGGGACATGTTTGAAGATCACTATGAATATGATTCAAGGGTGATTGACTCACAGTGCAAGTGGGAGTCTGTTGGTATGTATGCCCTGAGAGCTAATCATGGGATGATTGGTGGGATACATTAAGATTGATTTGATAAACATCAAAGGCAAGCTTCCAATTCTTTCTGGTTTAGTCATATGAGATAGTGATAGAATAGATTGAATGTCTAGAGAATGACAATACTCAATGACGTATGCCTTCAGGTTCAGGACCTGAACAATCAGATCATATGGATGCTAAGAGTTTGTACATTCTTGTTATGTCCCTAGTCGAATGTCATTATGGAAGGTAGATAGACAACAATGACACGCAAGACTAGATTGTGGTTTTGGTTGATGACAGAATCTCATTAGTCATGATATATAGATATCAAACCAAACACATAGGTACTTGTTAGAGAACAAGTGTACCGGACAAACCCACTGTGAGTTTGACACATGGAACCATGACATGGTAGTCACAGTCAGTACTCACAGTGATGGTGGTGAGTGTGATTCTTTGACCTGAAATCACTACACTCAACACATGTCATTGGGCACACTTTGACATCATCAAATGCAGTCCTGAAACATGGGTTGTTATAAAGGTGATGATTGGGTGGCTTTGATACATGGGGATTTTGAGGGGTGAGTGATAGATATGGGATTTGTCCCTCCTAAGGGAGTTTGATATCCATGGCCACTTGATGAGTAGGATTGAGATAGGCGTGAACGCATGTGTGAATCAATATGTGATATTGATGTCATACATATCTCTTCCAATCTACTCTGAGATCAAGAAAGTGAATGAACGTTGACAGGATGATTGTTCCATGCCTCGAGTTCATTCGGGATATCAGTGACAAAGGAACTATACATTCACTGTAACACCATTCATGGATTGTAGGATTGAAAGTTGTTCTCCAACTTTCTGTTTCACTTGGGTAGCACTGATGTGTAACTAGGCATTGCTCTTTGCTTGTGAAGTCATAAGTGTTATGGACTTTCACTGCCAATGTGAAATGGACCTGCAGGGTCACACACATAGGACTTAACCTGGAAGAGGAGTTTTGTCAACAAATAATGTTTAGATTGATTACTAAAGGAGTTTAGTAGTTCAATTAAACATTCAATCAATTGATAGCTCAGTATCATAATGTTCAAGGTGTTGGACTGATTGGTTGGAGTATCGGATTGATTGAAACTACAATTGACTGATTCTGTACAATCTGCACTCCCAACCGATCAGCTCATGTGATGAACTGATTGGTTGAGCTTGGTGAACCGATCGGCTCAGATGGTGAGTCGATCGGCTCATGGACAGGGTGAAACGATTGCTTCAAGTGTTGAAATGATCAGTTCAACTGATGCAACCGAGCAAGTTGGGAAAGTAGGATTGGTGAGAAATTTCCTTTTGTTTCAGTTGCCCAATTTGATTGGAACAAGGATTGGTATTTGATACCAATTAGAAACAAAAGAGGAAAAGTCAATCGGGAACTGACCAGGACCATGAACCGACCGGTTCAGAAGTGAACCGACCATTTCATGGGTCCCAACCGACCAGCTCAGGTCCCCAACTGACCATTTCAGAAATGAAACAATCGGTTCAAGTTGCGCAGTTGGTTGTTTTTGTGGAAAATCCCGAACCCTTCTACTCCTACTTTAGTCCCACATTGCCCGGGATAGAGAACCCTGTCCCATGACCCTCCTATATATATAGGGGTATTGGGGGCTTCTAAAAGAACAACTCAGTGTAACCAGTTGCTCTGTAAAGTTGTCATTCTCTCTGGTTTTGGTAACCAAGAGATCCCGAGCAAGTGTTACTCGATAAGGGAGACACAACAAGGGAAAGACAACTGCAGAAAGCGACTGGTGGCAGGAGAGTGTGTCAGTGACTAATACGCTGACAGGAGGGTGTGACTCCTTCTAATTCCTTGTGAGACAAGGAGATTGGAGTTCCAGGTGGTCTGTGTGGACTACTTCAGAGGAGGGAGATTTCTGCCGCTCAGAGGATAGTTGTCAATCTTGATAGTCCTGGTGAGACCAAGAGTTGTCAGTCCCGGTGCGACCAGGAGCTGAATAGACACCGTCCAAGACCAGAGGTGAAAACCGCGCAAGCCGCGAGGTATTGTCGCCGAGCAAGCCTCGGGACAAGGTATGATTCCACAAACCATCCTTTCCTATTGTATAGACGTTGACGCGTTTCCTTGTTCTAGGTTTGGGGAGGAGAAATTTTTTGTTTCCACTACCTTCTCTGCCTCCCCTAAAACCCAACAAGAAGGTCCATCTTCTCATTTAGCTCCTTGATGGCCTTTGACTCACCTACAACTCGAACCTGCTCTACTGTGTCTCTGTCGCCCCATGATTTCTTTTTGGCCATGTTCTTCAAAATCTCCCAACACCTAGTGCCAGTGTTGTTCAAGAAGAACCCTGAACTTGCTGAATTCATGTTGCTTCTATCATGCTCAGAAAGAGTAAAATAGAAAATATTGACTTGTTTCTCCTTGTCCAGCCCATGATGTGGGCTTCTCCTCAACATTATTTCAAAGCACTCCCAGGTCTCAAAATATGTCTCCCCAGCTTTCTGGCTGAAATTGTGAATCTTTCGTACTAGGTCATTGGTTTTCTTCGGTGGAAAGAATCTCTCAAAGAAGACCTCGATCATTTGATCCCAAGTCTCGACAGTCTCATCATCTAGGTTATGCAGCCATTCACATGCATTACCTGCAAGAGAGCTGGGAAACAACTTCAAATATAGTGTCTCTTGTGGAAACCTATCTATCTTGATCATATCGCAATTTTCCACAAATGTGCTGATGTGTGCAACTGGGTCCTCATTCTTCAGCCCGTGAAATGCTTGACACTTGACCAAGTTTATCAGTGTCAGGTCAATCTTATAAGTGGGAATGTTGACTGCCAATTTTTTTATTAGTCCCTTCGATGCTGAAGAGGAAGAAGCTTTTATCTTCTCCCATATTGTCTGTTCTTCAGCCATAGCTTCTGGTTCAGAATCTGAATCTATATCTTCAGGTTGGTCTTGAATGTTGTTATCCTCGTCCTCTGATCCCCATAATGGTACCTCTGATGATGGTTGTGCGTAGTCTGTACTACGCGTCTTCACCATGCACTGGTACCTACAAGGTAATAATTTTGATTCAGTACAGTGCTAGACGATTACCAAATATGAAAACTAAATGATGAATTTAAAAATAATAATAAAATAAAATGTGGACTAGAGTGGCCGCTTGCAGCACTCGTAGTGCCTACAGTTGTCGTGTCCTCGGCAACGGTGCCAAAAACTTGACACGATTTTTTCGTGTGTATAACGCAAGTGCACGCGTCAATGTAATATAGGCCCTTGTGAGGCCCGAGTCAAACTTAGGGACACTGAACTATCGGTAAACTACTACTAACTGTTCGCAATCAGCTAGACCGGTTAAAAATGTTTTAAGAGTTGATTAAAAATAAAATAAAAATAAAAGAAAACAAAACATTTGATTAAATGTTGAGTTTAATCAATTTAGATGGGAATCTTTAGGATTGTGGTTTCACCGTGGGTTCTCGTTATACGATTTTCCACATAATTAATCAAATTCATCTCTCATTCTGGGTAGTGGCCTGTAATCAGAATTGTTCACTGTCGTGATACAATTCACTACCTGAATCTAGGACGGTTCCACCGTCGTAGTAACCTATACCCTAAACTAGGTGCATTAGAATCGACCTCTGGGTTTCCACCATTAACCGTACATCACCTTGTTTAAGGAATTTATGAGTTAATGTAAATTTCGTATCTTTTCAACCGTTAATTCTTCTTTCAAAGCAATTGAAGGCATTAGATTATCATTAGGGTGATCAATCATAATGATATAATGGAGAAAACGAAATCATACCACGGATTTAAGAGACAAATTATGAATTACTATGATAAAAACGTCATACAATGATTCCCTGGGCTACTCCCAGTCCTAAAGACAAAGGGGATTAGCCCCGCATGTTCATCTCAGAGCAAGACATAGTGGAAGAAAGGGAAAACATGGAGAAAAACATGGATGAAGTGATGTAAACCCCTGAACGGAGAAGATCCAAGCATTCCTCAACATAGAGTGCGCGATCTACAACCTTTCGGCGGTGGAAAACGTCTTCTTCGACTCTCGAAATGGTCGGGGTGTGCTTCTGGGCTCCGTTCTCCTCTCCCACTCTCCTCGGGATGTGTGCAGTGGCTAATGACGTGATAGATCTCCCCTTTCCGCCGTTATTAGGTATAAACACCAAATTAGATCATCGAAATATCACCACCATTGGATTCGGGCCGATCTGGAACAAAAACTAATCTGATGACGTCGATACCATCGACGCGGGTCGATGGTATCGACCCCTCGTGAGATCGGTAGGTTTCCTTTCTTCTCTGTCGTTCATCCTGATGCAGACTCGATACCATCGACACAGGTCGATGGTATCGACACCCTTAGGCGTCGGTTTTATCACCTTTCCGACACTG
This sequence comes from Alisma plantago-aquatica, assembly GCA_963693085.1. Taxonomy (NCBI): domain Eukaryota; kingdom Viridiplantae; phylum Streptophyta; class Magnoliopsida; order Alismatales; family Alismataceae; genus Alisma; species Alisma plantago-aquatica. The sequence continues at coordinate 824,923,568 of OY856414.1, read as the reverse complement.
AAGCTGTAAAACGTCGATAGTATCAACCTTCGTGTCGATAGTATCGACCGGCTGATCGCTGGCAACCTGAAGGTAACTCGCTACCATCGACTTACCAGTTGATGGTATCGACACTGCTTGGCTCCTTGTGGCTGTCTGTCTATGACTGTGTCGATACTATCGACAGCTGTACATATACGTTTTTCCTAAAATTGCAATACAAAGCCAAATCAGCTGAGATAAAACCCATTATTATAATTGTTTATGATCAAAAAGATAAAATATGAGAGATTTGATACTGAAAGAGATTATAGACTAGAATAAGTGAATTATGTATTATTCACCACCAAGGTGACCAATAAACGCATAAAACGCAAGTAAAACAAGTCTATAAATGCGACTCAAAATCCTCACATCATAGAGTAAACAAGAAAATTGACAATTGAAATCAAAGGGGGAGAATCGAGGCTTTAGGGGTTTTCACCACCTTAGCCATGGTAAAAACACTAAATAGTTATTAATTGATAAATAGACGACGGCATGTGAATCACAAAAGAAACACAAAAGATGAACTCCACATGAGCCCATTGGTCCTGGTGCTCATGTTTCCTAGTTCTTCATCCGAAAAAGAGATAAATCCGCGATCACATCAAAATCTCTATGTGAATTGGTTTATCGTTCTAAACTCAGATTTCCATGGTCATATCCATCCATATTAATAAACATCTAAGCGAGTAATTAATTTGCTAGATTATCAAATTAATAAACCAATCGCCGTCTAAAGGAATCGACTAAAATTAATCTGATCAAACCATGGCTAAGGGGCTATTCCCCTTTCCTCAATAAAGAACTACTCACTTATAGTTGAGGAGAAGGGGGAGATAGAGGAAGAAAGAACTGAAGCCATAGTCTAGCCTAAAATTAGGAGGTTAATCCTTATGCTAGAGACAATAAAATGGCCAGGTTCTTAATTCCTTGCTCCAGAACTAAAGAAAGGGGAAAAGGAGATCTAGAACTGAAATCGGAATGAAGAGACAAGAACAATATAAGAAAGAATAGTGCTTCAAGAAAATTTACTTTTTTGCAGAACAAAAAGAAGAATACAAGAAATAAGATGCTTAGAATTCCGGTGCAAAAGAGATGCCCCAATGAGGAGGAAGTGTCCCTCCTTTTATAGGAGAAGGAGGGGGTATACATTAGGTTTAGGGCAAAAGAAATGGCCGGCGGCGGCTGCTAACTTTCTGGATCTAATCAATAGAGGAAACAATTACTTGTTTTACATTCTTTCTGCAGTAATTTCCTGTAATAGAGATTTTGAGCATATTTTTGGGCCAGTCAAAAATTCGGAAGCGGTCCGAAAATATATTTTTCCTGTAGATAATTGAATTATGTTTCCAACGCATACTTGCACAATAAATTCCTCCTTGGGATGTCAGATTTATACCAATTTTGGTGAAAGGTATATACTGAAATCAGACTCTGTGGGAAAACGTAAGGCTACTTTCACTGGTTAATTGCACAGCCAAATAAATACCAAAATTGCTGCAAAATATGTCTTTTTGTAGCCAATAAAATTCTCTTTTCATTCCATACTTTATCTTGAAATTCCGCCTTTAGACGCAAAAGATATGGCTATTTTGGTGACGAGTATCTCAGGCACTGCCGGAATATTTGAAAAGTCGCATATCTTCATCTTTTATTTTCTCGATTTAATTACTTAGATAATTCCTGAAAATTAAGAAAAATATCATAAGAACTCAAGAAAAGTATATCAAGAATATGAAAGTGCTATTTATTTTTGAATTAGCTAAAATTAACAAAAATGTCCTAATTAATTATTCTAAATGAAGCAAAAATAAGAGATGAATATGCATTCATCAAATAACTCATGTTGTTGTGTGTTGTTAGTACTTACATTTATATTACTTTTTCTCAACATTTTATATTGTTGTAGGCATAATGGCTTGGGCCTCTACCCCAATGTTACTATTCCCTATTGAAGAACAGTTGGACATCATTCTAGATGATTGTTCATTAGCACAACACACTATACCTAAACATTGGCATTATCTAAATACAAGATGCTACACGGCTAGTGAAGTGACCCTAAATTTTGGAACTTTAACATCTGTTATCGAGGTTAAGTATGATGTTGACGGAAATCTTGTATCCATATCTAGTTGGTGTGAGTGGGTTGGGAAGATGCTATTGGGCCGTAGTGACAAGTTTTTTCTTCGACCGGTTGGCCATAATACCATCAAGGTTTGGATAACCAACATCAACAATGAGATGCCCGATCTTCTGGTCCGATTTGAGTATTCGATAGGGGATAGCACATATTTGGACTCATTCGATGAGGAGAGAACACCCAATTTCCCTTCTATTCCTACTGTTGGTACCGTCCATTTCCCTATCACCATCAGTTCAGATCCGTCTAACAACGACGAGCTCCGTGACACAGTAACATCAACAAAGTAGGTTCAAGCAACAAATTTACTTTCCCGTCTTATGCACATGTTTAGGGGTACAACAAGCCCCCCTTATTTAGCTATTGTCAAGTTCATTTTCTAAACTTTGTTGTCATAATTAGTATTTTGACAACATGTTCAACTTTGAAAGACACTTATATATATAATGTATGAATGAATTTTTTTTGCATTGCCTTATCTATATACATGTGTTTGTGAAGATGGAATGAATGAATGTTTTTGTGTGTGAATGTGAGATGAAATGAATGGAACTGAAGGTTGTTAAATGTGTGTGAATATGAAATAGAGGAATGAAATGGAACTATAAGTTTCTACATGTGTGTGATGAATCATATTTGAAATTAAATGTACTTATTATGTATGTGTGTCAATCACATGATCCATATACTGTATATAATTGTACATCTTGTCAATATTTGCAGGTTTGTGGCCTGTTGTTGGCTGAAATCAAAGGGATGTTGTAAACCTACAGTTCAGAACTGAACTGTAGGTTCTGCATCCTACTAACCAGCCGGACAGTAGGCCTGGAAGCTGATAAGAAAAAAAAAACATCGGCGTCGGTTAAATACTAAAAACCGACAACGAGTGCCTAATTGTGTCGATTGTTTGCTAGAAATCGATGCCTATGGCCGACTGCTAGCGCTTTTGGGTTAAATTGTAATTGGGAATGGCTTTTTGTCATCGGTTATGTAACTGACGCTGAAACAGTCTACTTTAGTGTCACCCACTTGGGTGTCGCTTCAAAACCGATGACAAAAGTCTTACTTAACCAACGCTAAATGTGTTATTTGTACTAGTGATCCCCCTTCCTTCGATGGAAACTTACAATTTGAATGAGTTTAAGAGCTTGTGAAAGATGGTCAAAGTATGGCAAGATGCACATGAGGTATATGGGAGTCTCTAGAGTGTTATGGAGATCTGGTGTAGAGATGGTGAAGTAGCTTCAAGATTCTCCTTAGGTTTATATAAATGCTCTTTTGGAGCATCTCAATAATTGTTTTATCTAAGGAATGGAGGTATGGTTACTAATCTCTTATTGCTTATCAGTTCTTTTTTCACATTATATGTAGTATGAGTTTTGTAGAACATATTTTGGAAGAAACACCCTTCACTTTTCTAATGTTGGGGCTTTTGCGAATGTCAAAAGTTAGGTAGAACTTCTATTTTTTATTCTATTCTTGATCTTTCAATTTGCCAGTCGATCATGCCTTGGTTCATAGTATGCACAAAGAGTGTCTAGTCATTCTTTTTTGCATCTATCTTGTCTATAGAACATCGATGTACTCCAATTTTTCTTGATGTCATTCCTAAAGAACATCTACCGTCCTTGTGTGCATCATCCTTGCAATGTTTTCTCTTTGTAATAGGACTAAAGAATTTCTCTCCATTCTTGTTTGTGGCATCCTTGTAATGTCTTCGCTTTGCTAGTAGGCCTAAAGAACATATGTTATTCTTATGGTAGTATATCTACAACATTTCAAGTAAAAATCATTCTAAACACTTGACTAAATTGTTGGGTTTCTAAATCTTTCTTGTACTTTCTTCAAATACTTTCTTCACTTATTTTTGTAGATTAGAATATGTAATCATTATATGACATTAATTTATGACATGAATTTTTTGCGGATTATGAAACATTATCATGACAATGGTTTTTTGTAGATTAGAATATCTAATCATTATATGACATTAATTTATAACATTATCATGGCCTCATTTATGACATTAATTTTTTGTAGACTATATGAAACATGAAAATATTCATTCTCAACAAATCACATTCATTTTGGCTAGGATCCTTTGTGGGAACTATAAGTAAATTCAATACCTTTGCGGATTAATTTTTTATTGAAATTTCAATATAATGATTAGAATATGGAATCATTATATATAAAATAGATATATTTTCAACTTCATCATTTGATTCATTAGTAGAAGGATGTACATTATTTTACACACTTGTGACATGTAACATTTGGAGATTCTCATCTACAATAATATTATCCTATCATGTAAAACTGTATTCCAATATAGAAAAAATATGTTCCACCTAATGTTTCATGAAAAAAGCATCAAAATTATATCATATATATTCTCATTTTTCTACATTAGAGTTTCTCTAAAGGTTGTTTAGAAGTACATCGACTTATATTCTCATCACCCCTTGTCTACATAGGTAGACATGCAAGTAAAATCAAGAAAAGAGCAAATGGAATTGTGAATGTTTGTGCTTACTATGATAAGATCTACTATTAAGTATGAACAAACATATGTGTAAAGGAAACAAACTGATGAATGCATATTCATCCTAGTTTTAGTCACAAGTAGTCTATTTTTGTATCTAGATCTCTTACTTTTTCCTAGAAATAGATTTGATGGTTCTATTTAGATTTTATGTCAACTTGTAAGGATTTTTACACTTTTCTTGACTCCCTTTGTAGGTTTGGAGTTTTATCTTTTCATATTAGTCATACCAACACGACCTAGGGGGTCTTGTTGCCATTCAGTCCTAAAGTTTAACGGTTCCCCGAAAGACTTTTTACATCTCTCCTAAAGATTAGAGCCTTGCTCTGACAGGTCTAATTACCTTACTTGGTGGCAATGTAGATGTGGGATGAGGTTCATGGTGATAATCGATGATGTCATGACAACTACAACTGCATTTGGCTTGCCACATGCTTATTTATTACATTTCCTTTCACTCAACAACTATCCATATTTTATGGAATGTATTAAGGGAATCCCACACTCATTGTGTGAACTAAATTGACACAAATGAGTATATAAAGAATAGAATCGTTCAAGAAGTGGTGTCAATTTACACCCCTTTTCGGACTAGCCGAAGTGGAGGAGAGCAAAACTTGGTATTGTGTATACAAGTAGTCTTTTCCGGTGCCTCTCACCCGTGCCAATTGAATTGGAGTTAGTAACCTACCACCTTTCCAAGCTGCAAAAACTAGCCCCTTCTTCTATACGAAAATGGTTCCATATCCCTTTGGCTGTCATCGATTGGTGCTGCCGGATTGTACCCTACAATGTGTCTTTTCACTGGCTTGATTGAACCTTATCTAGATTTGGCTCTCCCCACACCTCGTGGGAGATCTATTTACAACGTTTAGCTTTTACTTATGATTCTTTTATGTTAACTTGTAGTATTATAGTGAATATTTTCCCCTTGGGGCACAAAACTGCAGTACCAAACAGTACCGGTACTGGTTGAGAAACAAGAAGGAAAGGGCCAAACTAGCTGGGCTGGCTCGGGCGTCGAAGCTTCTTTGTCCTACTTCCCCGAGGTCCCCGCACCGCACCGACGACTCGGATGCTCCACGTGCGCAGTACAGCGCGGTGGGGTCGCAACCATTATGCTGCCCAGGCTTCTTTGCATTTTGCCTTGGTTCTTTTGGAGATTCATCGGGCCCAGTTGATGAAAGCCCATGACGGTAACTCAGGAACAGAGCCCAAGCCCACGGCGGGTAAGTGAGTGTGGAGGAGTGAGCCTGAGCCGGCTTGTAAGGGGACAAAAGCATCCCGTGGCCGTCTCATTCGGAGGAACTCCACACATAAGTACCCGACTCCACCTCGGTTGTGTTAAGAGCAACTGGCGTAGCTAGCTGTGGTACTTGCCCTCCTCTTCTCCCCTCTCTCCCTCCTCTCCCACATTTTCTCCATCACACTAGCCCTCACCGCCATCATTCAATGGAGACGGAGAACCCCGCTTCGTTCCAGTACATGACCCGCGCCCTTGGCAACTCCAGCAGTCCCGTCTCCCTGATCTCCTCCTCGTCTTCCTCCGGCTCATTCAGCGATTGCTCCAGCGACCGATCGGGCGACTTCGCATCCTCCTCCGCAGCTGCAGCCTGCAGCCTCGCCCGCCGCATCCTCGTCTCCTCCGCCGTCGCGGCCGCCTCCTCCTCCTCCTCCTCCTCCTACACTGACGATCTCATCCGCGGCCTGGTATCCGACCTCGAGTCCCCGGGTTCGTCCCTCGACTCCCAGCGCCGCGCTGCCATGGAGCTCCGGCTCCTCGCCAAGCACGACCCCGACAACCGCCTCCGCATCGCCCGCGCCGGCGCCGTCCGCCCGCTGGTGGCACTGGTTTCCAGTCCGGACCCGCAGCTCCAGGAGCACGGCATCACGGCGCTCCTCAACCTCTCCATCCGCGACGAGAACAAGGACCTGATCGCTTCAGCGGGCGCGATCCGCCCCTTAGTCCGTGCGCTCAAGTCCGGAGGGACCGCGGCCGCCAGGGAGAACGCCGCGTGCGCGCTCCTGAGGCTCGCTCAGGCCCGTGGCGATGGTCATGACTGCTCGGCGTCGCAGCACAGGCTCGCCATCGGGCGTTCGGGCGCAATCCCGTTCCTGGTCGATCTACTGGAGACGGGCGGGATCCGCGGGAAAAAAGACGCCGCCACGGCGCTGTACATGCTGTGCAGCTCGTCGTCGTCGAGGGAGAACAAGGTCCGGGCCGTTCAGGCCGGTGTGGTCCGGCCGCTTCTCGAGCTTATGTCGGACCCGGAGTCAGGGATGGTCGACAAGGCCGCATACGTCCTCGCCGCTGTCGTGATCGGCGTCCCCGATGCCAGAGCTAAGGTTGTGGACGAAGGCGGCGTACCCGTGCTTGTGGAAATGCTTGAGACGGGCACGCAGAGGCATAAGGAAATTGCCGCCGATGTCCTGCTGTACGTGTGCGAGGAGAGTGAGGCCTACAGGGGCATGGTCTCCTGGGAAGGCGCCATCCCGCCGCTCGTCGCGCTGTCGCAGTCGGGATCATCCAGGGGGAAGAAGAAGGTAGGCAACTTGCGCTTTTTGTTATTAATTAATTGGCCTAGTAGCTTTTGATCGATTAGTTACGCTTCTGATTTGGTTCTGGAGCTGCTACTTGCCGTTATAATTATTGCAGCTAGCTGGATGGAAATTAAAATATTGATGATTGCCATACAATACAATTTGTTTGTCTTGCTTCAAACGTATCGATCGAATCAATCACCGTCAATTAACCGGCATCTCTTCTTATCGAATCAACAGGCTGAGACATTGATTGAGCTACTAAGGCAGCCCCGGACGGCCGCCGGCGGGAGCAGGGAGTGATCGACCGACCGACTTCTCATCCGGTTCAAATATACATAAGTACATCATGTGGCGATGTCCCAACATCCAGCTGTTCTGTGGCCGGCCCATGTGACAGGATTCATTACGGAGAGAATCCATCCATAAGCACGGCGGACAGATTGCAGATTTGATTAGGTGGTCGCTTGCTTGTAATCAAATCCATATCCCTATGAGGCCTTCACATATCTACTTGGTTGGCCGGATCACCGGGATCGATGAGTTTGTATAGATCTTAGCTCTTTGTTTTTAGCAGTTTGCATAGTGGTGATGCATCATCATCCGCTGATGGATGGACCCCGGTAACTCGAGGGTCGTTAAAAAGAGAAGGGGTGGGAGATCTCGCTGAGAGATTCGAGAGGGCGCGCATGTAAGCAGAAGAGATCCCGTCTCTGTGTCCTTGTGAATATTTAGCCTTCGGTAGTGGCGGTGTTTGTGGATCTCTTCCTTTTGTCAGAGATATGAACGCCCTCTTTCTCCTTTCTCTCCACCCCCTCTCTCTAGCATTAGAAGACTTCTTGTGTTGTTGTAAACTGTAACTGTGGTTGTGGTTATTACTTTCTGCTGCAGTTCAGTTGTGTAGCTGCTTGTTACCTTTGCTGTGTGTTTTAATGGTGTTGTATGTACATGGTGATGGTTTGGAATGTGTGATCTTTCATCTGTAACGATCTCCTTGTCGGCCACGGCCCACAGGCCATGTGTGTGTATATGCCTTCCTCTCTCGATCGGCGATCGCGCGTATCTCTCAGTGGTCTGGTCCGATCTGTGCAGCTCACTATCGGCCTAACTCAGCCTCCTGTGCGTTAAGGTGGGACGGTGGAGTGACAGTTAACAGTCCGATACAGATATTCCGATCATGACGTGGGGTTTGGTGGGTAAAGCAATCCCACCATGCCCCATCCGCCGCCATGTGGACGCCCTGAGTGCCCTCTACCTCCGGCAAGCTGGGCGTGCTTCTCCCTCGTCAGTGCTTCCCTGAAAAAGTTAACCTAATGCTGTGCTGACTCGGATTACTGTCTCACTACAACTACCATCTCTTTTCCATCACGACTAAGCTGCTGACGCCCGGTTTTCACGCGCAGGAAAAACTTCTCCCAAACCACCGGTGATTGAGTGCTTTTTTTCACGCGCAGGAAAAACTTCTCCCAAATAAATTTGTTTCACTTATAACTTTTTGAACCGTAATAAATTTTTTAATAAAACAAAAACGGTTGGTTTCGTTACGAAAAATGTAATCTAACAAGTCTAATATTTACATATTTTTGAGATAAAAAAATAAAAAATTGATATATATGTTAATTGACAACCAACTATGTTGTCCAAAAATGGTTATTGACACCCAAAAATAGTTAGTTGACACCCAAAAGTATAAATATGACGCATAAATAAGATAATTGACGCCCAAAATGGTTAATTGACATCCAGAAGTTTGAAATGACACCCACATAAGGTATTGGCATCCAAAAATAGCTAATGACACCCAAAGACACCCATAAATGGCTAATGACACCCAAATATGGTTATTTGACGCCTAAAATGATTGACTTACACTTAAAATTATAACGACGCCCACAAATGCCTAATGACACCCATAAATGCCTAATTACACCCAAAAATGATTGTATTGACAACCAAAACAACATAACGAAGCATTGACACCCATAAGTATAAAAAATGGTGCCCAAATAAGGTAATTGACGCCCAAAATGGTTCATTGATACCCATAAATTTAAAATGACGCCCACATAAGGTATCGACAACCAAAATAATATAACGACACCCACATAAGGTATTGGCATCCAAAAATAGCTAATGACACCCAAAGACACCCATAAATGGCTATGACACCCAAATATGGTTATTTGACACCTAAAATGATTGACTTACACCTAAAATTATAACGACGCCCACAAATGCCTAATGACACCTATAAATGCCTAATAACACCCAAAAATGGTTAATTGACACTCAGAATAACATATTCATATCATTTTTATATATATATTTTAAAAATATATCAATATTAGCCTTGTTGAATTGCATTTTTCATAACGAATCCAACGGTTTTTATTTCGTCAAAAAATTCATCACGGTCCAAAAGTTATAAGCAAAATAAATTATTTACACATTACATAGCTGCCACGTCGTCATCTGAAAACCACCTCCAAAAAGACAAAATTTCTCAAAATTTCTCAAAACCACCTTTGCCTTACGCGTGACCGAGGATGCTTCACGGTAACCCGCGCGTTAACAAATCATTTTCGTTTCCATCACCTCAATTCGGCTCACGGGGAAAAGTAACATCATGGCACGCAAGAAATTCTCCCGTCGGGTTGAGGCATCGTCGGTCACCGTTGGGCTGGAGAGAGTGGGTGGTTGGGCAGGGCGGGAAGCTTCTCGTGGAGGGTGTCAGTCAGTGAATGAGTGGGGGTGCTTTGTGTGGCGTGCCATCATCGTCGACATCTCAGTTCCCTTGCTTTTTCTCTCTAGTCATGTGCCGTTCCCAGAATGCAAGCCAAGTAAGGCACCGCGCCTCCTGCCCTCTCTGGCTCCTCTCCCCCCCCCCCCCTCTCTCTCTCTCTCTCTCTCTCTCTCTCTCTCTCTCTCTCTCGATTTGGCCTTTGCTTGCATAGACGCCAAAGGCGAGGGAAGGAACAAAAAGGTGCAACTTCTGCGTCCAGAAATGGCAACAACAGCACGCGCGCCACCGGTTGCCGCCGGAGACTGTGCGACGGGAGACGGGAGAGAGAAACAAGGAGAGAGAGTGTAACGACCTGACCGATAAAGTGCGGTGGACGCCCACCATGCACCTAGTGGGGTGCAATTCATTATTTCATTCATTTCTTTTCTACACGAGTTTTTGACTCGACAAGACCACCGGTCGTTGGCGTGGAGTCTCCTCGTGAAACTGGTGAACAAACGACTTTCTGTTGTGGAAAATCCGGTTACTTTTTGTAAGAAAATTTTCATTTATGACATCTTCCGACCACTCATGTAAATATTGGGAGTACAAACTGATGTTAGCGGTGTCTCATGGAAAAACTGAACTTATTACATCTCCTTCTCGGGCATGCTCTGATGGAACAACATTAAATATGGAATATACTAAACACATACAAATCCACACTCATTTTCTCTTTATTGAATGCACAAAGATCAACGGAAAAGGGTTTTATTTGTTACCCTTTCCTTTTTTTTTTATGTATAAAGACAAACCAAGTGTGAGTTTGTATGTGGGTTCGTGTCCACATAGCAGATTCCATTGAATATGTCAAAGATGTCAAATAACTCTTTTGACAACAATTGTGAAGATAATAGAATATAAATAATAAATAATGATGTAAGGACCCTGACCTGCGTTTAGGGTTTACCCTGTTTGTTTTGCTTAATCTTGGTGGTTTGATGCTTGCTAATCACCTTAAGTGGTGATTAGAGTTTTGTTGTGCTTTGTTGAGAGTTCGAGGGGCTACTTGCAAGTAACCCAAGTTTAGGGTTTTGTGTGCAAGTTGGTCATCTTGTGAGATGTTTTCCCTCTTTGCTTCCTCTAGGGTTGAGAGGAAGGATTGGGCTTGTTGTTTGAGTTCTTTGGGCCTCAGTTGAGCTTGTTTGGGCCTTGAGGTGCCTTGGTTGGGCTTGCTTGAGCCTTGTGTCGGCCAGGACCTGCTTTGTGTCGCCCAGCAGAGCTGCTGCCTGTGTCGCCCATGATGCTTGGTCTTGTGTAGTGGACACTTGGTGCATGGCTTGGACAAGTGTCCCATTCCTTGCTAGTGTGTTGGCTTGAACCCTAGGACAAGTGTCCCTTAGGTGGACGACACTTAGCATGGCTGTACCTTGTTTTCTCCACCCTTTCCTTCTATATATATGGTTCTTTCCCTTGCCTTAGCTTCCTTTGCTCTTTTGGGTTTCTCCTCCACCTTGAGTGCACGATATCCCTCTCCATCTAGCTTGTGTTGGCCGATACACTCCCTTGGAGTTGAAGTGGTGGCCGATACACCTTCCTGGAGAAGCCTGGTGGACGATAGCTTTGGACCTTGGAGCTATGTTGGACGATACCCTTGGAGCTGGAGTGCTTCTTCTTCCTTGGAGCTTAGAGGCGGGTTGCATAATTTCTAACCCTAACTTCTTTACCTTTTGTTCTTGTCCTTGTTCTTAAGTTAGTAGCTTAGACTTGTACCTTGCTTGAGTTTTCTTTGGTGGCCGATATACCCTTAGAGTTTAGGGTTTCTAGTGATCTAGGGTTTGGGTTCCCTTGAGTTGGAGGTTGATGGTGACCATGTGTTGGACGATATCCTCCTTGATGGACGACATGGTTCCCTTTGTCCTTGTGTTGGACGATAGGGTGCTCCCTTTGTTGGACGATATGTATACCTTGGTGGACGATATGATGTGTTTTTAGGGTTGGTCGATACCTTGCCCTTGTGTTGGGCGATAGGGTGAGCTAGGGTTATGGTGGCTGATATGGGGGGTGTTGGGCGATAGCCCTGACGGGCGTCAGCCTTGTGTTGGACGATATGGACTCTCTTGTCTTGGACGACAGGCCTTGGTTTCTTAGCGGACGACAGGGCCCAGTTTGGATGAGTTGGTTGAGTTGCACGATATGCAAAGGTGGTGTTGGCCGATAGCCCTGCTGGGCGTTGCATCTTGTTGTATCGGCCGATAGGCCTGGGGCTGTGACGCGCTACAGAGGTTTGGGGTTGTGACGGGCGTCACACTCTTGGTTTGAGGTGAGTGTCGGCCGTTATGCCTGGATAGATGTTGCACATTATCAGGTGTGTTTTCCTCTCTCCTTCCTTCTTTCTCTCCTTCTCTCTCCTGGCCGTTGTGAGGTTGCTAGGTGGGTGTTAGCCTAGGATGACGGGCGACAGGAGTGGCTGTGACGGGCGTTGCCCGATTGAGTGTGACGCGCGATACTCCGTGACGCACGACACTCCTTCTTGTGACGGTCTGTCGGGCTGGGCGCTAGGTGCAGCGCAGCGATGCTGCCTCCCCATGCCCTAGCCGTGTGAGCTAGTAGTGGTGAGGGATGTGAGCTATCTTAGGTGAGGGTATGAGTTCCTTTGGTAACGGTCACAAGTGTGATGGAAGTAGATGCTTATGTGCAACATGTGTTAATGGTGCTTTTGATAACAATGATACCATTGATAATGTGGTGGATAGCAAAGATGTTAAAAGTTTTGATGATGGAAATCATGTAATGATGGTGATGCCATGTTAGTAGTAAAAGCAATAATAATATTAATGTGGGTAATAATGTGGCTAAGTGACAGTTACATTAGTAGTTTGTTTAATGACATAGCGATAAAGATACTAGTGGATGATGATGCTGATAATAGTAATGATGGTAGCAAGAGTAGTAATGACATGCATAATGTAAGTCTTATGCTTAATTGTTAATGGCAATGATAAATGGTAGTTGCATTAATGGTTGCTTAATGATAAAGGTAATGATGATGATAGAGGATGGTAACAGTAATGATATTGGTAATAATAGTGTATACTCAACATGTTCCTATATAAAGTGATTACCTTGATTGTTGTATGATCTTGAGATAAGAGTGGTCTTGACTATGGTTTGTTAAGGATGTGCTTAATACGCTTGATCACCAAATAGTGTAATAATGATAAGTAGAGTATCTCGAATGATAGTTCATGATAATGAGCATATTCCTTATGTTGAAACTATGGTTATTATGTATCCTAACCATGCAGGTAATGTGTAGCCATGAATGGGATATGCAACATATATGACGAGTAACATTACCTGATAATTGTTCTATGAGATTATATATGTGATGTGTTGTCCCATGACGATGATGTGAGCCTTGGAAAGGCAATGACAGTACATGATGAGGGATTGAGATCCCATGGTATGTGATGATCCTTGAGATGGATCTGGATGGTTGGCAAGAGGCCAAGTGGTAACATGTGATGTGGGATCCTTGTGATGGATCAGGTTGATGTGGTTTTAATAATAATATAATGTTCTTTACTTTCTGTTATATCTTGCATGTTATATAACTTGGTTGAATCCTGCAATCCATCTAAAAGATACTAATTAATCACAGTAAAATATATCATGTAGTTTGCCCTGGCCATAGATCCATCATCGTCAGGACTTGGTGATGGTGAAACGGGTTCCCCTATGGGTTAACCCAGAGCGCATATTGTTGAATATGCGAGGTTACTCCTAGCCTAAAGTAAGGAGGTAAGAGTGTAACTTCGGTTACAGACTCAGATACGTATATAGAGCATGGTGAACAGGCCCATGGCTCCGGATATGTGATGTGAACAACATGAATGTGTTCATGGCTCAGAGCACGGTGATCAGGCCCGTGGCTCAATTGTACTAACGCCGAAACCTGTACCAAGGCGGGCTAGAGTGAGGGTAGCCTATGGAGCTGACCCAGTGGCTTAGACCACTACAGCATGTGACTAAGGTCATGCTTGTGTTGTGCTCGTGTACTGACCACGAGGTGGGAGGTCGTGGAGTCTGGATCTTCCATTGACCTTGTATGGTACCAGTCTTAGGCTTCGCAGCCAGAGGTTGGATTTGAATGGTACGATTCAAATCCTCGGGGCATAATAATATGTAATACAACTGTTTAGTATTTACTGCTTAAGTTAAACACAAAACATTAGTTGAGGCCTTGTTTGTGTATTAAATTCTGGTATATCTGCAGGTACTTCTATATTCATCAGGTATGTGGTAATATGCCTTATCTTGATAATCAGGTTATGTGACATTGTATCTTATTCTGATAAATATGTTCTATTGAGAGATATTTGGTTATATGCATCTTGTACAACTGGTAAGCTTGTCGGTAAGAATAGCTTTGCTATATATATATAGATTGCTCTGGTTATACCTGTTGATAATTATCTGCTGTCATAGTATCTTACTAAGGTTCTGTAGTTGCGGTGGGAAGTTATGTTTCCCGCTGGGACAATTGTTCAATTGTCTCACTCCGCTGGTTTTTCAGGTGATCGAGGTAGACATGGTCGTGGTCGTGGTGTTGCGGCCGAGCAGCTTGAAGAGAAGTAGAAGGCAAGCGATGGATAGGCTGCTATTTTGGATGTTTTGTAGTAGAGTCTAGAGTCATCCCTATACTCTCAGGTCCTTGGCAGTGTTTTGACGATGTTTCACGATGAACAATCGATGATGTTTTGTATATCCTGCCGTTGTCCCGATGCGGGCCCCGATGTACATGAACATGTGATGAACCCATGTGGTGGTTGAATAGCTGTTCCTGAGCTGTGGACACGTATCAGATCTCGTGTATATATATGACATGTTTCTGTGCAGGATGAGGACTGGAAAGTAATAGTTTCATAGTTTATCAGTTTTCTGCAATCAGTTTTAATTAACCCGTATTTTCATAATCTGTGGTTATGGTGATTTTCGCACGTTTTTGCGTAACACCTCGTTATCTGTGTGATAATGGGATGTGTTGCCACAATAACGACTATATCTTAAACTATAATTGTATTATAACTCATAAAAGAAAATCCCAATATAGCAAATTCATGTCGTTTGTGTCCCAATTAGTATGGATGTCAAGTCTCACATAATTGAACAAATCATATGTGTCCTTATTTTAATTAGGAAAGAATATATATTATTTTATCAAATGTATAAAATGATATACTTGATGATCTAAAATTGGAAAATAATGAAAAAATTGGATTCTACATATTGTATTTAATGTAGGTATCCATTTTGACTTTAATTGGGGCTTGATTGAACCTTGAATAAAATGACAAGAAAATATATTTTTTAAATTTTAATATTTAAAATATTTAGTAGATGTAACTGTTTCCATATAGTTCTCCAATTTTTACCTCTCATGTTAGTTTCCATGTATAACTAATCTTGGGCTCAATCTACACCTTCAGAATTTTGATCGAGCGGACTTCTATCCATCTTCTACCTTTCACTTTGAGATGCGCTCGTGTGAACAATGGCCACCTATTTCGTTTTCCCTCTTTGGCATCTCTCTCCCTCATCTCTCAATATCATTTCCTAATTCTTTCTCCATTAGATCCATTTTGACTTCCTGAATCCAGCAAGACTTTGCTCGTCCGACCGCGTGCCCTATTTTGGAAACCCCCAAATCGATTCTCCTTTTCCCCTATTTCTACTCTGTCTCCTGCTTCCTTCCCAATTCCTCGCATACCTAGGTCTCTAGACCTATATATAGCTACTCTTATCACCACTGAGACCTTGCAGTTGCTTCCCACCTTTGGGCCAATCTCCTTTTCTTGGGAACGCACCTCACAAAATCCCATGGCGGCTCTTGCATCTCTAGCGATGAGGCTCAGACCTTCAAAAGCATCATCAAGAACCCTGAGTGACTTTTGTAAGCCTCAGGAAGCATATCGCTTCACTGATTATGTGGAATTCAAGCTTTGCCTACAAGTTGCACACTCAACTCCCATCTTAACCAGGATTGAGATGACCCCATCTAAGTTTTTGTGGTCTCCTTGTTGGAATCCATGGCTATTGACCATGGTAAGTTCTGGGTCATCGCAGTCAGTGACACCCAGTTCTACGGTTCCTAGCCTAGATGAGAACTTGGGGATGTTGGTTTGATGAGTTGATCCTCGATCGACAATTGTATTGTCACCTCATCGTTAAGCTTGCTAAGCGTCTTTGTCTCCTAGAATGTGGTGGTTGGTACTGCTTCTAAATGACTAATTGAGCAATTTTGACATATTCTCCCAATATACCCCTAGTCAATCTTTCTTTCATTTTACAGTCGTAGGGCATTTTATCTTTTCACCTCTTAGTTTTATTTGATTGAGCTAAGTTGTGTGTCTGGCCGACGTTGGGCCTGGTCTATATGGTTGAACCTGATTGATTTGGACTTGTTGGATAATGCTAAATGTGTGGCCTATCAGGATTTTCTGATTGGTTGGATCTTTTACAATTCACAATAAATCAACTATAAGTCAAACACAAAACAAAATATGTGTTGGATCGTGGGTTTATTCTATACACAATGGTGATTTTTTTTATAACCTTATTTCTAATAAATACATGATTTTCAGGGATTTTTTTGATTGGTTATAATTTCTAAAGACCATAACTAATACTCTATAAATAAAAAAGTAAAGAAAATATGATGTGAGCCAAGAGAAATATATTCTATAGGATCATATGATTTTGATCATTTAATTCATTAATAGTTAAAAGGAGATTTTTAGGGTTTAAATAATTGATGTAAAGTTAACCCTAATTTCATATATGTAGTTAATAGGTGGCTTGTGACTATGATATGGAACTGGGTTTGACCTTGGGCTCAGGTAGATTTGACTATAGGTATGTTGCATTGTATTATCCATATCGAGCAATTAATCTAAAATTACTCTCTCTTGATGTATGTTGTATCCCCTTGATCAAACTTGAGAAATTCATTTGATTTTCCTCTCTCTTGATTCTTTGAGTTATACTACATAATATATCTTCTCTCTCTTTGGAGGTTTTGATTCATGAGAGGGGTGACATGCTTTGTTCATCTTATCTTATGATGAAACCCTAATTTTGGAACTAAACCAAGTTGTTCCTTGTTGTAAGATGGAATCCTAAATTGCCCACTTTTGTGATATATGTTTCTTGTTGTCCATTTATGTGATGGCAATCTCATTAATTCTATATATATGATTGAACTTTCACTTGACATATACTTTGTATGTTTTGTGATTCAGTAGCTCTGAGACATATCAATGACTTGATTTTATGGGGTTATGTGCCCTTCTGATTTGGGATGGAGAATATCATCCCCATACCCAAGTTTCGTGCCCACCTTATATATTGGGAAGTTTGGTTATGTAACTTACTCTATCATATTATGGGTTATGTGCCCTAGCCTCCATTGTTTATTTATATATCAGTAGTGGTGTGTTTATCTCACTTGCACGTAGGATGATGTATTTTTGATGGGTTATGTGCCCTAAAGTATCTATATTTGCTTTTGTGGCACATCTTATATTTTATTAACGGTAAGTGTAATTGTTTTTTTGTCATCTTATTGAAATATATTTCTTTTTGATATCCACTTGGATGGTACTTGTCCTCTTAGATGGGAAGCCTTTTTGTGTTTGATGTCCTTTTTCCTAATTTTGCTCAAATTTCTATTAACATGCTCATACTGGCTTTTTTGTTGATAATTTCCATCTTTGTCTTCTCTTATGCGGTATGCTTCCGACCCTTAGGTAGAAAGCAAGGAGGAGAGAACCAAGGTTGACAGGGACAACTCTAGGTGTAGCTATTTCTCATAAGGAGATAGTTTCGAGGTGGTTAGATAACCATCTACTAGTCCTATACATAGTTTAGTTTTGTTATGCATCATCCTATGTTGTAAAAGATGATGATATAATCAACCATTGTAATAGTTAGATCTTTTATATTATACTGCTATATTTGGTATCTTGAAACATACTATTTAAGTTGAATTATCATCCCTTTGTACAAATTTGGTTGTATGTTTGGCATATGGGATGTTTTCTTTTATTTGATTTAGTAAGTGAGTGGATCCCCTCTTGGGTCCTACTCCTTATAGTAAGATATCAGATTCAAGCATAGTCGATTAATATAACTATTTCAATCCCATGTTCCTTGGTATGTTTACCTAAGGATATATGGCATTTACAAAATGTTTAATGGACCTATACGTGGGAAGTTGTATCCTTATTTTTTAGATGTGCACCTTCAGACTGTTAGGTTAGAATCACAAGGACCTCAGACTCAACCCTAGGTGGGTAGGACATGTTAGTTGAATGCATGACCTATGCACAACATAAACACCTAAAGTATTCACAACTAAAAGATCTGTTGTAACTCTAGTATCTTTAAAAGTTGTTTAGTTTGACTTACTAAGCTAAACATTTTAAGTGGTGGAGAGTAGTTAGTTTGTAGTATAAGGGATGGTTAGATTTGGAGGATGAAATCCTTTTAAGGGGTAAAGTGTTGTAACATATCAAAACCTAAGATCGTACCCTATTCTATGATTAGGAGGTTAGTAAGTTGGTTCCTTAGATTTGACCAAACATGGATAAGGTTATGCCTTAATGTACATTGTTGATGCACATAACATACATAACTCTGCTGTAACTCATAAAATATTTGGGCTTGAAAAGAAATATAATATATTAACTGACATTTGGTTCAATAATCAACATCACATATCAAAATTAACTAAGATTAACATAATAACTTTTGTATGTAATAACATGTAAGTAAAATAAATATATCACATATGTTTCCTTATCTAACTAATATGTACATAATGGCTAGAATATGTTTAATAAGATGTTTAATGTGATTTGGATTAAAAATTGGAGTTTTCATGTCCATAAATAAGATTAATATGACATTATCTAAATAATATTATATTAATGGATTAAATACGTTAAATAATTTTAACATGGATATATGTGCATAATAATGTAAGATAACTTTTTTTTAACAATGTGAAGATAATAGAACTCAGAATAATAAATAATGATGGTGTTGATGTAATGTTTTAACAAATATAATTTCTATATCCTAAACCATAATTGTATTACAACTCATAAAAGGACATCTAAAAACCCAAATTTGATGGAATTTTTTTTATGTTCCTTTGGCCCCAATTAGCTTGGGTGCCAAGTTTCACGAACAATCCTAGATGTCTTTACTTAAATTAGGAAATGAAATATATTATTATCTCAAAAGTATTAAATGATATACTTGATGATCACAAAAGTGGAAAATAATGGTAAAATTGGATTCTACATATTTTATTTAGACTTGGTATCAATTTTGGCATTGATTGGAACTTGATTGAACCCTCAAATAAAATAGGTAAGAAAATATTTCTTAAATCTTAATATTCAAAATATGTAACAGGTGTAATTGTTTCCATATAGTTCTCACTATTCTTTTTCTATCACGTTGGTTTTCCTTTATAGTTAAACTCAAACTTAGCGTACACCTTTGGATTTTGATAGTGTGAGAGCTTATCCATCTTCTACCTTCTACTTTGAGATGTGTCCATGTGAACAGTGTCCGCCTATTTATTTTTCCCTCATTGACGACTCTTTCCCTCATCTCTCAATATCTTTCCCTGATTCTTTCTCCACTAGATCTATTTTTCCTTCTTGAATCTAGCAATACTTCACTTGTCCAATCGCATGCCCTATTATGGAAACCCCCAAATCGATTCCCATTTCCCCTATTTCTATTATGTCTCCCTCTTCTTTCCTGACTCCTTGCAACCCTGGGTCTTCAAATCTATATATATATATAGCTACTCTTCTCACCATTAAAACCCCCACAGTTGTTTACCACCTTTTGATTGGTCTCCTTTCCTCTAGAACCCTTCTTCCAACATCCCCTAGCTGCTCTTGCATCTCTATAAATGAGGCTAAGACCTTCAAAAGAATTGTTAGGAATCCAAATGA
Source organism: Alisma plantago-aquatica (assembly GCA_963693085.1). NCBI lineage: Eukaryota > Viridiplantae > Streptophyta > Magnoliopsida > Alismatales > Alismataceae > Alisma > Alisma plantago-aquatica. The sequence goes on along the minus strand of OY856414.1, from coordinate 824,903,553 downwards.
CTTTTATAAACCTTGCAAAGCATATCACGTAACTGATTTTGTGAATTCAAGCTTTTCCTACAAGCCACATACTCAACTCCCATCTTAACCTGGATCAAGATGTCCCCATTTGAGTTTTTGTCGTCTGCTTATTGGAAACCATGGCTACCGACCTTGGTAAGTTCTGGGTCACCACACTCAATGGACCCTAGTTCTCTAGGTCCTATCCTAGATGGGAATCTGATGATGTTGGCTTTTGATTTGCTTCTCAACCAATCATTGTATTGTTTCCTTACTATTAACCCTGCTAAATTTCTTCATGTCCTGGAACGTGGTGGTTTTTATTGCTATTAGCCAATGAATGAACCAGCAATGTTTTGCATATTTTCCTTTTATTTCCCCTGGTCATCCTTTCTCTCATTTTACGTTTGCATGGCAATTCTGTCTTTTCGCCTCTTATTCTTATTTTATTGAGCTACGTTGTGACCCTATCCAACATTGGGCTCGATCTAGATGGATAAAATTGATTGGGCCATCTCATTTGGGATTTTTGTATAGTGGTATATACACAGCTTATCAGGATTTTCTGATTGGTCATATCTTTTTAAATCCAATAAATCAACTAAGTCAAAAAAATAATAAAAAATATGTTTTGGAGTTGTGGGTTTATGCTCTGCACAATGATGTTGTTTTTATAACCTAATTTTAATTTAATAAGTATATTATTTTTATGGAATTTTCTAATTGGTTAGAATTCCTAAAATCCAAAACAAATAATCTATAAATAAAAAAATATGATATGAACTCAGAAAAATATAATCTGGAATATTGTATGGTTTGGTAACCTAACCCATTAATAATTAAAAGATGATTTTAGGATTTATGTAATTAATGCGAAGTTAACCCTAATTTCATATGTGGAGTTAATATGTGGATTGTGACTCTCATATGGAACTAGGGTTGACCTTGGAATTATGTAGACTCGATCTGAGGTATGTTGCATTCTACTATCCATATTGATAAATTAACCTAAATTTACTCTCTTAATGTATGTTGTATCCCCTTGATCAAACTTGAGCAATTTATCTGATTTTCCTCTCTCTTAGTTCTTTAATGTAACATCCCTGACCTGGGTTATGAACTAACCCTAGGTGTTTTGCCTAAATATGTAATTAAATCCTTGTGATTAACTTTGGGCATGTAATTAAGTTCCTCAGAAACATATATTTCAATTTTGCTCCTTTATATATAAAGTTGTAGCATTGTTTTGTAATGCAGAGACCTATGTGCAAATTACCCAGTTAAGGGATTAACTTGCAAATTGCACATGTTGAGATGTTCCTCTGATGTTGAGACATCATGAGGATGTTTATGATGAAGTTTGAGGGATTTCCCAAGCTTGAGCACCAAGGTGCAGCTGTGGAAGCAACCCATGTACTTGAAAACCCTAAATTGGTGTAAAGTGCAATTTACCCAATTTGAGGGGTGCAACTTGTAAAATACATCATCTAAAATATCTTTTATAACTTTTGTCATCATTTAGAGTAGAAATGATGAAGAGGGCACTTCATTTGAATAATCATATAATAAAGAACACCTTTGTGATTGAATAATCAAGGTGTAAGTATAATAGCCCTTTTATGTGTATGCTTTAGTGATGGGTTGATCCTCTTTGCCTCCAATTCTTGACCTTAGAAGGAGTTTGTCCTTATAAATAAGATGTGGGGACGTGCAAAGAAGAAAGAAAGGACTTAGATGAGAAATGAGGAAAGCATATGTTCTTATGTTGAAATTTCACCTAAGTATATATACTACCTTCCCCACTTAGCAAGGGAACGATCCTCTTCTTTTCATTTCTTTTCCCCTTCCTCAAAACCGACTAAGGCTAAGCTCTGGAACAAAGAAGGACGACCAAGGGTCCTAGGTAAGTTTGGATCATCCCTTTTGCTTGAATTCATGGAGGAAACTCATTTTCAAGGTTGAATTCATGGCTAACTCACCTAGCTTTATCTTTCTAGCCATTCCTTTTCAACTTTCCTTGGAGAATACACCTTGGCCGATCTGTGGAGCTCAAAGACGCCATTAAAGGCTTGGAGCTTTAAAGTTTGGAGCTCAAGGAACAATCTTTAGGCGGGTTTTATAACTCTAAACCTTATGCTTTGATTATACATCTTTTTCTATGCATATAGTTGCTAGTTCTTCTTCTTCCCTATCTTCCCTTGCATCCTTGCAAGAAAAATCGTGAAGAACTGCTACTGTTCTTGAGGTAAAAGATAAGGGCGTTAATTCCTATGCTTATCCACGGATTTCCACTTTACCAAACGACCTCCACCAATTGCCCATACGGTTTACACAACCGTTTGGTGGGCAAACGGTTTCAGGGTCGTATGAAGGCAAACGGCCTTCAAGACCATTTGATCGCATTGACCAAATGACGACCGTATGGGAAGCTTGTTTATAATTATGTAGGTTAATCACCCACAAAATTTGAGGGGTTAACTCCAAAGGAATCGTGATATATAAGCAAATCAATTAGCAAATCCAATTGAATTAAGTTCTGATTTTCAATCTGTTTAAATTGCCCTTTTTGGGCAAACGGTCTCAAGACTATTTAAGATGGTTGACCAAGCGTTGACCGTTTGGGATTACTGTTCATAATTATGTTGATTAATGACTCACCAAATTTGATGGATTAATTCCAAACGAGTTATGAGTTGAAGGTTGATTAATAGGGCAAATCCTAATTGAAATCAGTGCTGAAATTCCAATGAGTTAATTAGTGATTTTGGGTTGATTAGCCCAAACGGTCTCAAGACCGTTTGGGGGATCATCCAAACGGTCTCAAGACCGTTTGGGGATCACCCAAGACCGTTTAGAGGTCTGGGGGCAAGAATAGTTGACCAATTGAAGGTCCAAAGGTACCAAATCATATTGCAATTAAGTATTGATGTGATGATCAACTCAATAGATCAAACCTTGATGAATTTTCACTAGAGTCCAAAGGATGGATGGGCAAACGGTCTCAAGACCGTTTGGAACTCATCCAAACGGTCTCAAGACCGTTTGGTGTCAACCCAAGACCGTTTGGAGGTCTAGGGTTAAGGTAATTTGATCAATTGAGGGCCCAATTACAGTGGGTTATTGAAATAATCAAATTGCTGATTTGTGACTTAATTAAGGTTCAAACCCTATCAAATCAACTTAGATTTTTATGAATTCTTGGGCAAACGGTCTCAAGACCGTTTGGAGGTTATACAAATGATCCCAAGACCGTTTGGGCCAAGTTTGAGCCCGATTGGAGGTCAATTAATGGGATCAACTTCGATTTGATTCACATTGTTGAGTGTTGATGGTTGAATGTTTATAGACCTTAATTGAACCAACTCCAACCCTATTTGGATATCAATTGAGGATCAATTGAGTGACCAATTGGTTAAGGCTAACCCTAATTGTCTCAATTGATAAGTGGTTAGCAAGCTTGAGACCAATTGAAGGCTTCAACATAGGAAACCCTAATCGAGTTTACCCTTTGAATCACCTTGGAGGTCCATGCGATCTTGAGCTTTTAGATCCATATGACCTCAGGATCGAATGGGTCCATACGACCTCAGGATTGAATGAGTCCATATGATCTCAGGATCGAATGAGTCCATACGACCTCAGGATCGAATGAGTCCATACGACCTCAGGATCGAATGAGTCTATACGACCTCAGGACCGAATGAGTTCATACGACTTCAAGATCGAATGAGATCAAATGACTTCAGAATTCAAGCTATGACTAAACGGTTTACAACCTTAAACGATCTCAAGATCGTTTGAAGGTTGAAGGTGTGAAACCTATTGGGGACTTTTAAGGATAAGTCTGCCTAATGCCTTGAAGGCTTAGATGGTTTGATGGTTGTTCAACCTAAACCCTAATGATACCTAGGGACATTAAGGGTCAAGTGGTTAGTATATTAACCCATGTTATGATCAATGGTGAACTTTACCAAAATACCCTTTATGGATTCAAGGAGGTAACCCCTTTTTCTCATGAAAACCCCAATGGTTACAATGGTGATGACTTGGCTAGGCTTGTCAATGTTGATTAGACCTAACCCAATCTAGAGGGGTGTAATCATTACCTATGAGCAAGGAGAGAGAGAAAATCCCAATTATGGTTGAAATCCAAGTAAAATACCTTCAATATATATGAATGTACATGATTAGGGTATGATCCACCTATGTGAGATCATGAAAACCCTATTTATGATAATTCATGAATCTCAATCTTATCTGAGAGCATCATTGATGATGTTCCTCATACATGATGATGTTATGAGTTCATTTTACCATAATGTGAATAATAAACCCTAATTCTAGGGTGATGGCATGTAATGTGAATAGTAAACCCTAATTGATGAGAATCAGGGAACTTAGCTCTTATGGCAAGAGTGGAAAGTATAATTCTTGATTTGAATTGCTTTTATCAGTTGAATTAACCTTGCAGGTTCTGATATGAAGATGATCATATCCAGGTATGGATGATGATGCTATATTCATTGAAAGCATGTTGTTAGCTTTATGAATAGTAAAATATCTTGATGCCTTGTCAATGGCAACCTATGAATTAAATGGGCTGTGAGAGCCATAAATACCATCAAGGTCATGCTTTAGAGATGACTTGTGATGAATGTATTGAGAAATGATGATTGATGAGAGTTAGGCTTGTTACATTTAGTATTCTCATTTCATAGCTATTATGCTAATGTTATTGTTTGAAGAACAATGTATGATGTTAAAAGAATATTGAATGTACCTAACTAAATCAAGTGTAATGTAGAGCCCTGATCATAGATCCATCATTGTCAGAGATCAAATGATGGTGAAACAGGTTTTCCTAAGGGAACTTCTGGATCACATACTTTTGAGTATGTGGGGTATATGGATGTGTAGAACCTTACATCCTAGTGTAGGTGTTTGATGTAGATGCGTAATCCGTCAATCCTTCACTACAATCCTATACCGTATCAGTGGATGGTAAACATGAAACCTCCTGATGACGAAGAAAGCACAGATATCCGTATCAGTGGAAGATAAACATGAAATCTCCTGATGACGAAGAGAGTATAGAACGCCACTGTAACTCTGAAATAGCGAAGGACCATATTACCCTGGTAAGCTATTATAGTAGAGGCACGAGATGTCCTACAAGTAATCCTCTTACTGACTGAGGAAGGTGAAGGTCATGAGAATCCGACTCTTTCGATGACCTAGTATGATACCGAGGCACTTAGCAGTGATTGGTTGGAGTATGAGTGGTAAACCTCATCTCCACAGGGCATAAAAGTAATGTTTGAAAAACATAATTCATAGCGTAGCATACCTGTTAGAGATAACTACGAGTTGATTGATTGATGTTACACTGTATAGTGCAAATGTCTTCATGTTTCATAACTGTTGAACTCATGCTTACTATTATATCTGATCTTGAATACTTTGAAGCTTTTACTGCTTAAGTTATTCTTTGAGGTGCTATAATAAAGCTTCTGGCGGAGAGTTATAACTCTCGTTGGGAAAATTATGTAAAATTGTCTCACCCCATAGACTTCAACTTTTTAGGTGGACGTCGAGGACGGAGGAACAGGTCTACAGGTGACCAGTCCCAGCAGCAGCAGCACCAGGGGCAGCAGTAAAATCTCAGGTGGAGATTTAGCCTGCCATGTGGTGTAGTTAGAGTCAGTCCTATGTGTCCTCTGTACTCTCAGGTCTTGGAGTCTTTTGGTCTGAGATTTTGGTTATGAGTTCTTGAGATTTTGTATCATGTTGTATATAATTACTCAAGAAGTAATTATATGAGATGTAAACAGTTTATCTCCTTTTATGAAGGAAGTTTTATGGTTTCAATGCTTTATCTCAAAAAGTTTTAATTTCCGCTGATTTTTGGTATTCCACTGCTAATCGAATCGCTTCCGCTAAGTTTAAATCGTGTTTATATCGTGGTTTGGAGATCATAGCCCACAATTAAGTGGTATTAGAGCTCTAGGTTCGCTGAGTCTACAGAGGTATAGGACTTAGGATGTCGAGTCTATCCTTAGTATCTCTTCCTTATCTAATAGAATCTTCTGCTCCTCAGGAGAAGAAGATACATAAGGATGGCAGAGCCACATGATGAGTATGTGGCAGAGAGTAGTGCTAGTGCACCTCGAGGAGGTGCAAGGGTTCCAGAAATAGAACAGCCTGCACCTGAACCACCCCAGTTTGACCCAGCTGATATGGGTAACCCAGTAGTTCAGATGATGTTTGGGCAGTTTATGACTGCCATGACACACATAACTGACAAGATGCCCATGCCTGCACCTAGGGTACCTGCCCAGCCTGAAGGACAAGGTATCGGTAAGACGTTCGAGCGACTTTATCATGTCAGAGATACCGAGTACTTTGGGACTGCCGACCCCGCAGATGCTGATCTGTGGTTAACAGAGTTGGAGAAGGCTTTCAGGATTCTTAATATCCCGGAGGCTGAGAAGGTTAGACATGCTGTCTATCTTCTCAAAGGCAGTGCTGGTCACTGGTGGAACATGGAAGAGCAGAAGAGACCTGGGATAGAGTTCTCGTGGGAAGAGTTTTGTCGGGAATTTATCAATAGATATTTTCCAAAGACCTTCCTAGATGAGAAGATCTCTCAGTTTGATAGATTGAGGCAAGGCATGATGAACATTAGTGAGTATGAAGCTAAGTTCATAAAGTTCCTGCGGTTCTGTCCGCACATGGCTACCACAGAAGAGGAAAGAATCAGGAGATTCGAGAAGGGTTTGAATGCTGATATATCAACCCCTGTGTCTGCCTTAGAAAACCGAGAGAGATTCTCTACCTTCGTTGAGTCAGTCCGAAGGATAGAGAGATCTGTGGTTGAGAAGAGGCAAACCCAGAAAAGATATCCATAGTTCCAGGGTTCTTCATCTAGGGATTCCAAGAAACCGAGATTCTCTACACCTAACCCTCCACCACCCAGATCAATTTTCCAAACTCAGTGGTCACCAAGTAGAGGCAGGGGACGAAGCCTACCTCAACAAGAGACTCACAGTTCTGCATCAATGTCAGTTACTGGACCACCAAGACCACAACAACTGGAAAGAAGTTGCTAAAACTGTGGGAAGGTGGGACACTTGATGAAGGACTGCCGATCTAGACCTGTCAGTATGACACAACCTCAGAGATAGAGTCAACAGGGATTACAGAGAAGACAACCTCAAGGAGCAGCTCGAGGACGCGGGCAAGCGTCTCAAGCTGGATCATCAGCACCACCTCAACCCCAGGCGACAGCGAGGTTTTATGCTATGAACCCACCTGAAGCAGTGGTCAATCCACGGGTAGTGGCAGGTCAGATGGAACTTTTATATTCTGATATGTCTACATCCTGTGTTGTATCTTTTCTGATTGACCCGGGTGCTACACACTCTTTTATCACTCGGAGAGTGATTCGTAACTGCAATATGACGGTTAGTCATAGGGCAGATAGTTTGTTGTTGGAGACTCCGTTGAGTGGGTCTGCCGTTTTGCAGGAGGTATGTTCTCCCTGCATCCTCTTCTTTTCTGATCATCACATTCAAGTGGACCTTATACCACTTGATATGCAAGGATTTGATATAATCCTCGGGATGGATACCTTAGAAAGGTATAGAGTTGTCTTGGATTGTGAATCCAAGTTGGCTGTGTTTGCTGATGAAGGCAACACATGGATCTTTCAAGGTGAAAGAAAGATTCTGCCCACCTGTCTTGTATCATCTATGGTTGCTGATAAGCTGTTGAGGCAAGGATGTTATGCATTCTTGGCCCATGTGGTAGATGTTACCAAGGAAAGTTCCAATCCTGCTGAAGTTCCCATAGTCAGGGAATTCGAGGATGTGTTTCCTGAAGCACTTCCTGGTATACCACCACCTCGGGAGATTGATTTTGAGATCAATTTGGTCCCAAATACGAAACCCATAGCCCAGACACCGTATAGGATGGTGCCTGCCGAGATGGCAGAACTCAAGAAACAGCTTCAAGAGTTACTTGAGAAGGGTTTTATCCGACCGAGCACTTCACCTTGGGGTGCTCCGGTCTTGTTTGTTAAAAAGAAAGATGGGTCAATGCGGTTGTGCATTGACTACAGACACCTTAATAAAGTAACAATAAAGAACAAGTACCCTTTGCCGAGGATTGATGATCTTTTTGACCAGTTGCGTGGTGCAACAGTCTTCTCAAAGATAGATTTGAGATCTGGATATCATCAACTCCGCATTAAGGATAGTGACATATCCAAGTCTGCTTTTAGGACAAGATATGGTCACTATGAGTTCACGGTTATGTCGTTTGGACTAACCAATGCACCAGCTGCATTTATGGAACTCATGAATAGAGTTTTTCGACCCTTCCTTGATCAGTGTGTTGTCGTCTTCATAGATGACATTCTGATCTATAGTAAGGATGCTCAGCAGCATGAGTAGCATCTTCGCCAAGCTTTGACCTTGCTAAGAGAACATAAGCTGTATGCTAAGTTTAGCAAGTGTGAGTTCTGGCTGCCGGAGGTATCTTTTCTTGGACATGTGATATCTGCCTCGGGAATTCGTGTTGACCCTGCAAAGGTAGAATCTGTTCTACAATGGGAACAACCGAAGACACCGACGGATATTCAAAGCTTCTTGGGGTTAGCTGGTTACTATCGAAGGTTTATTAAAAACTTTAGTTCCATAGCCTTACCTTTGACTAAGTTGACCCGGAAAGAAGTTCCTTTTGACTGGAGCGATAAGTGCCAGAAATCTTTTCAGTTGTTAAAGGAGAGGTTGACAAGTGCACCTGTGCTTGTGCTACCTGAGCAAGGAAAAGGATATGTAGTCTTCTGTGATGCCTCCAAGAATGGACTTGGATGTGTGTTGATGCAGGATAAACAAGTGATTTCTTTTACTTCCCGACAGCTTAAGAAGCACGAGGGGAATTATCCAACACACGATCTAGAGTTAGCTGCCGTGGTTCATGCATTGAGAATCTGGAGGCATTATCTCTACGGAGAGACATTCCAGATTTTCACAGATCACAAGAACCTTAAGTATATCTTCTCTCAGCATGAGCTTAACATGAGGCAACGTCGCTGGATGGAGTTAATCAAGGACTACGATTGTACAATTGATTACCATCCAGGGAAGGCCAATGTTGTTGCAGATGCCTTGAGTAGGAAATCAGCAACATCAACCATGGATAGAGCACAACTAAACTCTTTAGAATGCTCTAAGAGAGATATGCTTATCTCTTTAAGGCAAGACAATGTACAGTTGAAGGTGTCATTGTTAGCCGGGTTGATGGCTGAGATGCAGATTAAACCTACCCTAAGAGAGCAGATTAAGGAGGCACAACATGTTGATGTTGTAGTTCAGCAGATTAGATCAGAGTATGGAAATGAGAAGCGAGATAGTTTCCATGATTCAGATGATCATGTAGCATGTTATCATGGGAGGATGATAGTACCGGATGTGGATAACTTGAGGAAGTTAGTCTTGGAAGAAGCTCATTCTTCAATGTACGCTATGCATCCAGGGAGAACCAAGATGTATCATAATTTAAAAGATCTGTATTGGTGGCCTAGAATGAAGAAGGATGTTGCAGAATTTGTTCTGAGGTGTCCTGTGTGTCAGCAAGTTAAAGCTGAACACCAGAAGCCTGCAGGAACAATGCAACATTTACCCATACCACAGTGGAAGTGGGACCATGTGACCATGGACTTTGTTGTTGGCCTACCCAGGACAAGCAAAGGACATGATTCCATTTGGTTAGTTGCAGATAGGTTGACTAAGACAACACATTTCTTACCTGTCAAAACAACCTATTCTGTTGAAAGGTTATCACAGTTGTATGTTCAAGAGATAGTGCGGTTGCACGGAGTTCCTGTCACTATAGTTTCTGACAGAGGTCCCCAGTTTACAAGTCATTTTTGGGAACGACTTCATAATTCTTTAGGCACCCAGTTAAGGTTTAGTACGACCTTTCATCCACAGACTGATGGACAGTCAGAAAGAACCATACAGACCTTGGAAGACCTGTTGAGAGCATGTGTTCTCCAGTTTACCGGAAGTTGGGATCTACACCTAAGCTTGATAGAGTTTGCCTATAACAATAGCTATCAGCATAGTATTGATATGGCACCTTATGAAGCCTTATATGGTAGACGCTGTAGATCACCCTTGTGTTGGTATGAGACTGGTGAGCATCAGTTGTTAGGTCCTGATCTTGTGCAGCAAACCACAGAAAAGATTAAGGTAATACAACAACAGATTAAGACTGCACAAGATAGGCAGAAATCTTATGGTGACAAGCGTCGTAGACCCTTAGAGTTCAAGGTTGGAGACAAAGTGTATCTCAAGGTCTCGCCTTCGAAAGGAGTCCTTCATTTTGGAAAGAAAGGGAAGTTAGCTCCTAGATTTATGGGGCCTTATCCAATCATTGAACGGATTGGAAAGGTAGCCTATAAACTAGAGCTACCACCAGAGTTATAGAGGTTACATCCTGTGTTTCACATTTCTATGCTAAAGAAATGTCACCCAGACACTGAGTCAGTTCTACAACCTATGGAGGTAGAATTGAATGATGATATATCTTATGAGGAAGGACCAGTGTCAATCCTTGATAGTAGAATTAAAAAGTTAAAGGAGAAATATTTAAGCCTTGTGAAAGTCCTTTGGAACCACCGTGGTGTTGAAGAAGCCACTTGGGAACTAGAGGATGAGATGAGAAGGAAATACCCTACCCTTTTCTCTTAATACGTTTTATCGATTTTGGGGACGAAATCCTTATAAGGGGTGGATAATTTGTAACATCCCTGACCAGGGTTATGAACTAACCCTAGGTGTTTTGCCTAAATATGTAATTAAATCCTTGTGATTAACTTTGGGCATGTAATTAAGTTCCTGAGAAACATATATTTCAATTTTGCTCCTTTATATATAAAGTTGTAGCATTGTTTTGTAATGCAGAGACCTATGTGCAAATTACCCAGTTAAGGGATTAACTTGCAAATTGCACATGTTGAGATGTTCCTCTGATGTTGAGACATCATGAGGATGTTTATGATGAAGTTTGAGGGATTTCCCAAGCTTGAGCACCAAGGTGCAGCTGTGGAAGCAACCCCTGTACTTGAAAACCCTAAATTGGTGTAAAGTGCAATTTACCCAATTTGAGGGGTGCAACTTGTAAAATACATCATCTAAAATATCTTTTATAACTTTTGTCATCATTTAGAGTAGAAATGATGAAGAGGGCACTTCATTTGAATAATCATATAATAAAGAACACCTTTGTGATTGAATAATCAAGGTGTAAGTATAATAGCCCTTTTATGTGTATGCTTTAGTGATGGGTTGATCCTCTTTGCCTTCAATTCTTGACCTTAGAAGGAGTTTGTCCTTAGAAATAAGATGTGGGGACGTGCAAAGAAGAAAGGAAGGACTTAGATGAGAAATGAGGAAAGCATATGTTCTTATGTTGAAATTTCACCTAAGTATATATACTACCTTCCCCACTTAGCAAGGGAACGATCCTCTTCTTTTCATTTCTTTTCCCCTTGCTCAAAACCGACTAAGGCTAAGCTCTGGAACAGAGAAGGACGACCAAGGGTCCTAGGTAAGTTTGGATCATCCCTTTTGCTTGAATTCATGGAGGAAACTCGTTTTCAAGGTTGAATTCATGGCTAACTCACCTAGCTTTATCTTTCTAGCCATTCCTTTTCAACTTTCCTTGGAGAATACACCTTGGCCGACCTGTGGAGCTCAAAGAAGCCATTAAAGGCTTGGAGCTTGAAAGTTTGGAGCTCAAGGAACAATCTTTAGGCGGGTTTTATAACTCTAAACCTTATGCTTTGATTATACATCTTTTTCTATGCATATAGTTGCTAGTTCTTCTTCTTCCCTATCTTCCCTTGCATCCTTGCAAGCAAAATCGTGAAGAACTGCTACTTTTCTTGAGGTAGAAGATAAGGGCATTAATTCCTATGCTTATCCACGGATTTCCACTTTACCAAACGACCTCCACCAATTGCCCATACGGTTTACACAACCGTTTGGTGGGCAAACGGTTTCAGGGTCGTATGAAGGCAAACGGCCTTCAAGACCATTTGATCGCGTTGAACAAATGACGACCGTATGGGAAGCTTGTTTATAATTATGTAGGTTAATCACCCACAAAATTTTAGGGGTTAATTCCAAAGGAATCGTGAGATATGAGCAAATCAATTAGCAAATCCAATTGAATTAAGTTCTGATTTTCAATCTGTTTAAATTGCCCTTTTTGGGCAAACGGTCTCAAGACCATTTAAGATGGTTGACCAAGAATTGACCGTTTGGGATTACTGTTCATAATGATGTTGATTAATGACTCACCAAATTTGATGGATTAATTCCAAACGAGTTATGAGTTGAAGGTTGATTAATAGGGCAAATCCTAATTGAAATCAGTGCTGAAATTCCAATGAGTTAATTAGTGATTTTGGGTTGATTAGACCAAACGGTCTCAAGACCATTTGGGGGATCATGCAAACGGTCTCAAGACCGTTTGGGGATCACCCAAGACCGTTTAGAGGTCTGGGGTCAAGAATAGTTGACCAATTGAAGGTCCAAAGGTACCAAATCATATTGCAATTAAGTATTGATGTGATGATCAACTCAATAGATCAAACCTTGATGAATTTTCACTAGAGTCCAAAGGATGGACGGGCAAACAGTCTCAAGACCATTTGGAACTCATCCAAACGGTCTCAAGACCGTTTGGTGTCAACCCAAGACCATTTGGAGGCCTAGGGTTAAGGTAATTCGATCAATTGAGGGCCCAATTACAGTGGGTTATTGAAATAATCAAATTGCTGATTTGTGACTTAATTAAGGTTCAGCCCCTATCAAATCAACTTAGATTTTTATGAATTCTTGGGCAAACGGTCTCAAGACCGTTTGGTAGTTATCCAAACGATCCCAAGACCATTTGGGCCAAGTTTGAGACCGATTGGAGGTCAATTAATGGGATCAACTTCGATTTGATTCACATTGTTGAGTGTTGATGGTTGAATGTTTATAGACCTTAATTGAACCAACTCCAACCCTATTTGGATATCAATTGAGGATCAATTGAGTGACCAATTGGTTAAGGCTAACCCTAATTGTCTCAATTGATAAGTGGTTAGCAAGCTTGAGACCAATTGAAGGCTTCAACATAGGAAACCCTAATCGAGTTTACCCTTTGAATCACCTTGGAGGTCCATGCGATCTTGAGCTTTTAGGTCCATACGACCTCAGGATCGAATGGGTCCATATGACCTCAGGATCGAATGAGTCCATACGATCTCAGGATCGAATGAGTCCATACGACCTCAGGATCGAATGAGTCCATACGACCTCAGGATCGAATGAGTCTATACGACCTCAGGACCGAATGAGTCCATACGACATCAAGATCGAATGAGCTCAAACGAATTCAGAAGTCAAGCTATGACTAAATGGTCTACAACCTTAAACGATCTCAGGATCGTTTGAAGGTTGAAGGTGTGAAACCTATTGGGGACTTTTAAGGATAAGTCTGCCTAATGCCTTGAAGGCTTAGATGGTTTGATGGTTGTTCAACCTAAACCCTAATGATACCTAGGGACATTAAGGGTCAAGTGGTTAGTATATTAACCCATGTTATGATCAATGGTGAACTTTACCAAAATACCCTTTATGGATTCAAGGAGGTAACCCCTTTTTCTCATGCAAACCCCAATGGTTACAATGGTGATGACTTGGCTAGGCTTATCAATGTTGATTAGACCTAACCCGATCTAGAGGGGTGTAATCATTACCTATGAGCAAGGAGAGAGAGAAAATCCCAATTATGGTTGAAATCCAAGTAAAATACCTTCAATATATATGAATGTACATGATTAGGGTATGATCCACCTATGTCAGATCATGAAAACCCTATTTATGATAATTGATGAATCTCAATCTCATATGAGAGCATCATTGATGATGTTCCTCATACATGATGATGTTATGAGTTCATTTTACCATAATGTGAATAATAAACCCTAATTCTAGGGTGATGGCATGTAATGTGAATAGTAAACCCTAATTGATGAGAATCAGGGAACTTAGCTCTTATGGCAAGAGTGGAAAGTATAATTCTTGATTTGAATTGCTTTTATTAGTTGAATTAACCTTGCAGGTTCTGATATGAAGATGATCATATCCAGGTATGGATGATGATGCTATATTCATTGAAAGCATGTTGTTAGCTTTATGAATAGTAAAATATCTTGATGCCTTGTCAATGGCAACCTATGAATTAAATGGGTTGTGAGAGCCATAAATACCATCAAGGTCATGCTTTAGAGATGACTTGTGATGAATGTATTGAGAAATGATGATTGATGAGAGTTAGGCTTGTTACATTTAGTATTCTCATTTCATAGCTGTTATGCTAATGTTATTGTTTGAAGAACAATGTATGATGTTAAAAGAATACTGAATGTACCTAACTAAATCAAGTGTAATGTAGATCCCTGATCATAGATCCATCATTGTCAGAGATCAAATGATGGTGAAATAGGTTTTCCTAAGGGAACTTCTGGATCACATACTTTTGAGTATGTGGGGTATATGGATGTGTAGAACCTTACATCCTAGTGTAGGTGTTTGATGTAGATGTGTAATCCGTCAATCCTTCACTACAATCCTATACCATATCAATGGATGGTAAACATGAAACCTCCTGATGACGAAGAAAGCACAGATATCTGTATCAGTGGAAGATAAACATGAAATCTCCTGATGACGAAGAGAGTACAAAACGCCACTGTAACTCTAAAATAGCGAAGGACCAGATTACCCTGGTAAGCTATTATAGTAGAGGCACGAGATGTCCTACAAGTAATCCTCTTACTGACTGAGGAAGGTGAAGGTCATGAGAATACGGATCTTTCGATGACCTAGTATGATACCGAGGCACTTAGCAGTGATTGGTTGGAGTATGAGTGGTAAACCTCATCTCCACAGGGCATAAAAGTAATGTTTGAAAAACATAATTCACAGCATAGAATACCTGTTAGAGATAACTACGAGTTGATTGATTGATGTTACACTGTATAGTGCAAATGTCTTCATGTTTCATAACTGTTGAACTCATGCTTACTATTATATCTGATGTTGAATACTTTGAAGCTTTTACTACTTAAGTTATTCTTTGAGGTGCTATAATAAAGCTTCTGGCAGAGAGTTATAACTCTCGTTGGGACAATTATGTAAAATTGTCTCACCCCGTAGACTTCAACTTTTTAGGTGGACGTCGAGGACGGAGGAACAGGTCTACAGGTGACCAGTCCCAGCAGCAGCAGCACCAGGGGCAGCAGTAAAATCTCAGGTGGAGATTTAGCCTGCCATGTGGTGTAGTTAGAGTCAGTCCTATGTGTCCTCTGTACTCTCAGGTCTTGGAGTCTTTTGGTCTGAGATTTTGGTTATGAGTTCTTGAGATTTTGTATCATGTTGTATATAATTACTCAAGAAGTAATTATCTGAGATGTAAACAGTTTATCTCCTTTTATGAAGGAAGTTTTATGGTTTCAATGCTTTATCTCAAAAAGTTTTAATTTCCACTGATTTTTGGTATTCCGCTGCTAATCGAATCGCTTCCGCTAAGTTTAAATCGTGTTTATATCATGGTTTGGAGATCAGAGCCCACGTTTAATCCATACTACATAATATATATTTTTGCTTTTTGGAGATTTTGATTCATGAGAGAAGTTACCTACTTTGTTCATGTTATCTTATGATGCAACCCTGGTTGCAGAATTGATCCAACTTGTTCCTTGTTGTGAGATGGAACCCTAAATTGCCCACTTTTGTGGCATATGTTTTGTGTTGTTTATTTATGTGATGAAAACCCCATTAATTCTATTTATATGAATAAACCTTCACTTGACTATGTCATTTTGCATGCTTTGTGATTTAGTATCCCTAAAGACGTATAAATGCCCAAGTTTTATGGGTTTATGTGCTCTTTATGGTTTAGGATGGAGGTTATGTGCCCCATACATGAGTTTTCTACAAACCTTATATATTGGGGAGTTTGGTTATGTGCCTTACTATATAAGGTTATGGGTTATGTGTCTTAGATATCATTATATATTTATACTTCACTAGTCATGTGTTTATCTCATTTGCATGCAGGTTGATCTATTGTTGAGAGGATATCTACTCTAAAATATATATGTGTGATTTTGTGGCACATCTTTTTTTTTAATATGGTACATGTAATTATTGTCTATCATCTTATTGAATTTCATTTCCTTTTGATATCCAATTGGATGGTACTTTTCCTCTTAGATGGGAAGCCTTGTTATATACGATGTCCATTTTCCTATTGTTGCTCAATTCTCAATCAACATGCTCATACTGACTTTTATGTTGGTAATTTCCATCTTTCTCTTCTCTTGTGGGGTATGCATAGAGAGAAAGGAGGAGAGAACCAAGGTTGACCAGTACAACCTGAGGTGTAGTTGTTCCTTCCCGGGAGATAGTTTTACAGTGATTAGATGACCCTCAGTTGATCCTATTCTATAGATTAGTTTTCCTATTTATCATCCTGTATGGAGAAAGATAATGATATAATCAAGAATTGTGATAGTTTGGTCTTTTATATTCCACTAGTACATTTGGTAACTTGAAACATACTTTTAAATAAATTGGATTATTATCTCTATAAAAAATTTGGTTGTGTGTTTGGCATGGGATGTTTCCTTTTATTTGATTTTAAAAGTGAGTAGAACCCCTCTCAGGTCTCACTCCTTATAGTACATAAGTATTTTTAACTATTTACTTAATTTATTGTCTTTGACCAGTGCAAGGACAATCAACCATTTTAGCAAATCCTGCTTTCTAAACAATATGAGAAAAATAATTTTCCATTATAATACACAAAATATAGACAAATTCCATATAAGAACTTTAATTTTACCAATAAACATTTAATATGTAGTTTGTTGCAACCATTTCTATGGTAATTTATCACCTAGTGCAAAGAATGTGTCATGTGATGATGGTTTGTAATTTATCTTTGCTAGTAGTAGTGACGTATGAAACTTATCTCTCACCAACTATAAGAGATCCTTCAAATCATCTTCTAGATTTAGATATTTGTGAGAATCAACTATTAATTAACACTCCTTTTGTGTATGAAGTTTAAAAAATGCATGTATTATATATAGACTATATTCACATATATGCGTTAATTTTATATTGTTTATAATGCATAGAAAGCCCTGAACTAATAGAAAATTCATTCATTTTTGTTTATGAAAACTCTAGTAAAAGAAGAGTGGTTGTAACTACAACAATCTGGTCTATCAAGGTCCCATGGTCTTTTTAAAGTGTCACTTTGTGTGGGGCCCCATAACCTTGTATGAGTATGTAACATCAAAATTGCCTTGTGGGATATGGAAATGTGGATAAAGATATAGCTAACTGATTTATAGAACATACCTTATCTAGAAGACTCTTAGAAGTCGACCTTAAAGAAAAGCAATGTGTCATCTGCGTAAGGCAGTGAGAGTGACATGTAAATGTTGACTTAAGTGTTATACATTGACCATATTTTGATAATGACTTAACTATTACATTCATATGTATCTAATATGTTTGCTTAAGATTGATTTTAATCATTAGGTACATGAAAAGGATCAAATATCTCAAGCCCTAGCTTGGTTTAGTTCAAGTCAAAAGCAATACAAATGTACAATTTGGGAAAATACTCCAAATCACCTTAAAACATTTTTGTAATCATTTGTATTGATGATATTCCTTGTAACTAAGATGAAAAAAATCAGGGACACTTAATTATAATGTTTGATCCCTCAAATATCATTTTGGAAAATTCATCATAGGAACTTCATTGGTACAATCTCGACCGATTCTTAATGGATTTTTAGAATGATGTCGATCGATCGAATTGTCTATCCATAGAACTCGACCGATAGTCCCTCTGCCCAAGACTAATTTAGGTGGGTCAGTCGAGTTTCCACTAGAACAAACTCGATTGATGGTTTAAATTGGTCTTGTCACATAGTGGGATCAGTCGAGTCATCTTTATTGAAACTCGACCGATTGCACTTTACGAAAAATGTAGAAAAATGATTCTAACCGTTGGAGGGGAGCAAAACTCAAAATTATATCCGCTTCAACCCTCCAAACTACTAGTAAACATTCACAAGTGTTCCCACACTCTAGTGGACATCCCTAGTTATAAATAGGACCTCTTGGAGTTCATTCCAAGGTTGATCATTCATTCTATTCAAGGTCCTTGCTATAATTGAGTGGTATTAGTCCACTTGAGCCCCTTTCTCTCTCTAGTCTACACTTCAATTCATCATTATGAGTGTGATAGGTCTTTGGTGAAGAGATATACCTATTTTGTATTCTTGTAAAGCTCTCAAGCTCCATCTTTCATATCCCTTTCTTGAAAGCTCTTGCTTGGTGAAAGCTTCTCCAAGAGAAGCAGCAGAAGCATGCTTCTTCAGTTAGAGACGAAGGTGATCAAGGCTACTCCTAGTGAAGGAGAAGATCAAGGAAGAAGATCCAAGGAGCTGAGTGGGTAAAGAATCAAGGACGAAGACTCGTTGCATGAAGGGGAAGACCTTGGTGAAGGTATCCAACTGATTGCAAGAGTGGGTAAGGCCTTTGCGAGGTAGAAGACTAGCTCTAGGATAGGTAAGCCCTTAATTGTAAGGTTGTTGGCTCCCTTGGCCTCAAAGGGATGGGTATCCTTGTCCCACAAAATGAAGTTCATTTTTTGTAACTCTTATAACTGAATATAAGGAGTAGACAAGCTTAAAAAATCCTAGAGCTTGATCTCTCTACGTAGTGGACAAACTCTCTCCTAGTTTAAAGAGTGGAATCACTCTAAAACAGCTTGTCCAATTGATTGCTTTCAATTTATCTCATCCTTGCTATGCATGTTTAGATTGACATCAAATTTACTATTTGAAACTATGCTTAGTTGAAGTAAATTGAAGGTATAACTAGTTTTGTGTAAGTTTTGAAGATCTACTCACCCCTCTAGAGCCCTTAGAATTAACAAGTGGTATCAGAGCCATGGTCTTCTATGACACATGTCCCACGAGATGAGAAGATGGGTGGCTTACTTGGGTCTCAATCTAGAGGTAAGCTTCTCCACGCAACCATCGGTGTTCGACGATACCAACTTCCTCTATTGTAAATGGTGGATGTAGTTCTTCATCCAAGGAATAAACTATGACATTTGGAAGGTGGTGATCCTCCCATACAAGGAGCCAACCAGTGATGTAGCCAGTTGGTATGAAGCTAGAGTCAAGAAGGCACAACTCAATACCAAGGCAGATAGCATCATCTATGCTGCCCTCAATCCTTACAAGTTCAACCGGATCTCATCTTGGAACACGAGCCATGGGATTTGTAACAAGTTGTGCATCACATATGAAGGCACGCAACAATTAAAGGAGTCTAAGATCTACATGCTAAATGAGCTGCTTGAAAACTTCAAGTTGGGCAAAAAGGAGAGAGTGGAAGACATATACTCCAAGCTCAACACCATCATCAACTAACTTGTAGCTTTAGGAAAACCCTTGGATAGAGGGGAAATCAACTCCAAGATACTTAGGTCCCTTCCCAAGAGATGGGAACCCAAGGTGACTTCAATTGAAGAAGTAAGAAGCCTTGGAGATCTACCTACTGAGGAGCTAATTGGAAACCTTCAAGCCCATGAGCCAAGGCTAGACAAGTAAGAGGAAGATGAAAAGCAATAAGAGAAGGAGTCAAAGAAAATTAAAGATAATGCTTTCAAAGCCCAAGTGGAAGCAATGATCCTTCAACAACAACTTGC
Source organism: Alisma plantago-aquatica (assembly GCA_963693085.1). Classification (NCBI taxonomy): domain Eukaryota; kingdom Viridiplantae; phylum Streptophyta; class Magnoliopsida; order Alismatales; family Alismataceae; genus Alisma; species Alisma plantago-aquatica. The sequence continues at coordinate 824,883,684 of OY856414.1, read as the reverse complement.
TTTCCGGTCCTCTCCTACTTCCTCAAGTGAAGATGACAACCCTAGTGATCATGAAGCCAACTACTCCAAGGCAAGCACTTCAAAGGAAACTCTTCCTCATCCTCAACTCCAAGGTGCTATGAGTGTGGACAAAAGGGGTATTACAAGAATGAATTCCCAAAGGCCAAGAAGAGCCACCACAAGAGTAGCCATAATAAGAAGGATGATTACAAGATGGAAGGCAAGTATAAGAGGAAGGATAAGAAGGAAAAAGAAGCCAGCTTGCAGCTCATGCAGTTTGGGAAGAATCATCTTCAAGTGTCTCACGCTCCAATGAAGGTGAATGTCATCTTGCACTCATGGCCTCCATAAGTTAAGACATAGGTGAGGTGAATGGAAAATGGATTGTTGATAGTGGTTGTTCCAAACACATGACGGGTGAAATCATCCATTTCAATAAGTTCACAAAGAAGAAAGGATGTTTGGTGACATTTGGGGACAACGAAAAGGGTAAGGTAATAGGTGAGGGTGATCTAGGTCATTTACTTTGCATCAAGAATGTACTTCTTGTGGATGGCCTACATCATAATTAAATAAGTGTTACTCAACTTTGTGATAATGGTTGTCTTGTTCTGTTTACTTTTGTAGAATGCTTGCTTCTAGATTCCCTCTCCTACAATGTCATATATATGGGAACTAGAAATGGTAATCTTTATATTGTTGTGCTTGAATCTATTAAGCCCATTGTCAGTAGATGTCTTGTTTCCAATTTTAATGATATTTATTTATGGCACCCTGGGCTTTGGTCATGTAAATATACATCAAATGAAGAAGTTGAGCAAAAAGAACTTGGTGAAGGGACTTCCCAAATTGGATTTTGGAAAGGATGAGGAATGCCAACCTTTTACCCAAGGAAAGAAAACCAAGTCCTCCTTCAAATCCAAAGGATTTGTTAGCACCAATAGAGCTCTTAGGCTTCTTCACATTTATCTATTTTGACCAATGTGTACACAATCGCTTCGTGGTAGCAAGTATTGCTTAGTGATTGTCAATGCTTTCTATCGCTTTACTTGTATCTTCTTTCTTGTTTCAAAAGTGATACTCTTGATGTTTTCTTGATTTTTGCAAACGGTTTGAAAATGAAGCTTCTTTTCAGATTGTTTCTATATGCAGATCACGAGGGAGAGATTGAAAATGAATTGTTTGAATAGTTTTGTGAGGAATACGGGTATGCACATAACTTTTCTTCACCTCATATGCCTCAACCAAATGGGATTGGACAGGGGAAGAATAGGTCACTACAGGTGATGGGTAGGATTATGCTTCTAAAGTACAACACTCCGAAGAATTTTTGGGTCGAAGTCGTTAGTACATCATGTTTTGTGCAAAATTGGATTTTCACTCATCCTTCACTTAAGAAAAACCCCTATGAGCTATGGCATGGTAGAAAGCCTTCCATTGATTTCTTTCATGTATTTGGTTGTCCCTTATTTTGTTTTGAACACAAAGGATTCTCTTGACAAGTTTGATCCAAAGTCCTACAAGGATTTCATTCTTGGCTATAGCACTACCAACAAGGCATATAGAGTATATAACATTGAACTGTGTAAAGTAGAAGAATCTATAAATGTTAGATTTGTTGAGACTAACCCATCTACTTCCAAAGATATTGTTCCAAATGATGATGTTGCATGTGAGGTGATTCCTCTCTTAAAAGAGCTCAACATCAGTGATAAAGAAAATGAGGTGTTAGTTGATAAAGAAGAGAAGAATGAAGAAAAGAAGGACCTGATTCCCCACTTTGCAAAGAATCATCCAAAGTAGCTTATCAAAGGCAACCCTTTTGAAAGAGTGAAGACACGGGCTGCACTCAACAAAGCATAAGCAGAAAGTGCCTTCATCTCTCAAATGGAGCCAAAAGATGTCAAAGAAATGCTAAAGGATAATGAATGGATCATATCCATGCAAGAAGAGTTGGAGCAGTTTGAACAAAACAAAGTGTGGACTCATGTGCCAAACCAAGTGATAGAAAGATCATTGACACCAAATGGATGTACCGCAACAAGTTGGATGAAAGTAGCAAAGTGGTAAGGAACAAAGCAAGGTTTGTTGCTTGTGTGCTCACTTTCAATCAAGTCCTAAGAAATCACATCTTATAGCGATTAACATGATTCTAAGGTATCTAACCAAAACTAGTGATGTGGATTACATAGGATGCTTGATTGATAGAAAGTGAACAAGTGGCACTTTCTTCTTCCTAGGACCATACCTAGTTTCTTGGTTCTCTAAGAAACAAAGAACTGTGTCTCTTTCAACTATCGAGGTTGAATACATTGCAACTGGGAGTTTTTGTGCCCAAGTCCTATGGATGAAGCAAATGCTCCAAGACTTTAACATTTATTTTGATGCTTCTCCTACCTTTTGTGATAATACTAGTGCAATTAACTTATCCTATAATCCTATATTGCATAGTAGAGATAAACATATAGAGGTGTGTTATTATTTTCTTCGTGACCACATTGCTAAGAAGGATATTTATATCACGTATGTGGATGGGGGGCAGACATTTTCACTAAACCTCTAGCTATTGAGAAATTTACTATCATTAGATCAAAACTACTTATAACTTCTCTTGATGATATTGACATGCCTTCTAGATAGTTTTTATCTTAAATATATATTTCTTGCTTAAATTGATCATCTCTTGCTTATTTGTTTCAGGAAAGGTAATGTTATATATTAAAAAACACATAAAGCAAGTGAAAACCTGCTTATGTGGAACACCTACAGAATGTTTTGAAAACTGCAGTGGAAAGAAAAAGCTGAAAAGAAAATAAGCGAAAGAAAGCATTGTTCAGCTAACTTGGGGGAGGCACCCCTTAAACAAGCCCGTAGCGAAAAAAGTTTTGCATCCTTGAGATTTTCCTGATTTGAGCTGCCCTTGAATCATAATGATTTGTCACAGTTGTTGCTGTACTAAGATGACTCCAACCTCATCGTCCACCATAGCTTTAAGATCACAAAGAAAAGCGACTTCTGATTCTCCTTCCTCTGATTCATTCAACCTCCCTTCTGCTAATTTTCCTGCAGTTTAGTAAGGATGTGAAGATCGACATCTATTTGAGTTATAACATTTCTTGCCAAATTTTTGTTGTTGTTGAAAGTTCTATTGTTCCTTTCTTTCTAAAGGTTCCAGCAGATTGTGGTGAAAAGATCACTGTTTTTGAAATGCCTGTAATGTCTTAAAGGTGTTATTTGGATGGGGAAAGTGACTTCCTGGAGATCAGGAAGGCAATTTCTCATGAAATGTGAAAAGATTGTTCGAGAGAAAGAGCATATAAAGAAGATGCGGCTGACCGAGTCACTGTTATTTTCACAGAGGGCACATCTAAATGGGCCAATGAAACCCTTTTTAGTGATGTTTTCACCTGTAAGAAGTTTATTATGTAAAAGAAGCCATAAGAAAATTTTGTATTTTTGTGGCCATTTTTGTTTCCAAATCTTTGATGATGAAGGGGAGATACCTCTAAAAGAGAGAAAATTGTAAGCAAGTTTGACCGAAAACTCTTTCCCCCATTTCCAAGTGATGTTATTTGAGGTGTTGTTTTCCATAGAACTTGAGAGATGTCTGAATTCATTTTGACTTACCTGGGAAAGGATACATCTTTTAAAGGAGTTTGGTCTGTTACTGGTGATTAGCGAAAGGGCTTTATCAATCCTTAGGTTGAGGAGATTATTTGGGATAGACCATGATGGTTTGAGATTAAAAACATAGTTGTTTTCGTACCATGGATCAGACCAGAAGGAGATGATTTTGTGAGAATGAGGAAGTGTATTTAAGATTTGTGAAATCATATGTATATTTTTATTGATGAATTTCCAAAGTGGGGAGGCTATTTTCCGATGGATTTGGTGCCAAGGAGGTGAGTTTTGGTAATATTTGTTTTTGATGAGATTTGTCCAGATTTTCTTTTTATTTTGGATAAGACAGTCAATGATTTTAGTAATGAGGCAGAGCGAGTGCGTTTCAATGTTTATTATTCCCCAGCCTCCTTGATCAAGAGGAGCATAAATCGTTTTCCAATTAACTAGGTGGTAATGTTTCCCAGGTTTTTCTAGTTTTTGGAAATTGTTCCAAAGGAAATTTCTTCGTATTTTATCTAGAATGGATTTAGTTTTAGAGGGTAAGGGGATGCAACTCAAGAAGTGGGTTGTTATGGGTGTGATGACACTATTAAGCAGGGTGAGCCTTCCCGAGAGGTTTAGGAAGTTGTTTGCCCAGCTGGAGAGTTTAGAGTTTATTTTTGAAATTATGGGGTTCCAAATAGCATTTGTGATGTTATAAGGAGTGATGGGGAGACCCAGATATTTGATTGGGAATTCTTCAGTTTTGCATTTTAGGAAGTCCTTGAGGTTCTCCAAAGAAGATTGATGAATGTTTACCCCAAAGATGGAGGATTTTTGTATATTTATTTTTAGCCCAGAGATATAGGAGAAGATACCTATGATCCTAAAAATATTCTGAACAGAGGATTTTTCAGGAGAGGAGAAGATGATGGTGTCATCTGCGAATTGAATAATGTTCTCCTTCCAGACATCAGGAGCTGAGAAGAGCCCATTTTGATTTCCCATTTGAATCATGCGAGAGAGAATAGTAGTTAAAATGATGAAGAGGTAAGGAGAGAGAGGGTCCCATTGTCTAAGTCCATTTGAATTATGGAAATAGCCAAAAGGAACACCATTGATGATGGTGGAGAAATGATTTGTAGAAATACATGCTTGGATCCAAGAGATCCATTTGTCAGGAAAATCAAATCCCTTGAGAGTCTACAACAGGCATTGCCAATTTACAAAGTCGAAAGCTTTTTCAAAGTCCAGTTTGATGTCTAGGAGAGGGATTTTTTTTTGTGAAAGAGGTCGATCGTTTCGTTGACCATTAAAAAGGCATCTTGTATGATTCTGTTCTTTAGTAAGGTGGATTGGTTAAGAGGAATGATGTCATCCATGAGAGGTTTGATCCTATTAGCTAATGTTTTTGTGATGATTTTGTAGGAGGTGTTTATGAGGCTGATAGGTCTGAAGTGAGAGATAAATTCAGGCTGACTATTTTTTTTATCAGAGTGATGAAGGTTTTATTGATGTATTTGATGATGTTTTGTGGGTTTGAACTGGCATGGAAGGCGGAAAGAAAAGCAAGAAAGTCATGTTTGTAATGGTTCTAGTTAGCCAAATAGAATTCCACATTTAGTCCATCAGGTCCAGGGGATTTATTTTTTCCAAGGTCAGAGATAGCAGCTTGTAATTCATCAAGAGTGAAAGATTTGATGAGATCTTGAGGGTTTTTTATTTTGTTTTGACAAATTGTATTCCATTGAAGGTTATTTAGACAAGATGGGTTGTGGTTATTATTGAAGATTTTTTGAAATGGTTTTTTATATGTGTTATGATGGATTGTTTATGAGAAGTAAGTCTTCCATTTATCATAAGATGAGTTATGGCATTATTTCTAAAATTTTGGTTACATATTTTATGGAAGTATTTTGTATTTTTGTCACCTTCTTGAGCCCATGTGATCTTAGCCCGTTGTCTCCATCTTGTATCAATTTTGCTATTTATGTGATCAAGGTCAACGTTTATTGAAAGGACCAAAGCAGGATCAGCTGATGGGTCTTTTTCAACAAAGAGAAGTTGGTCTTCGAGATTTTTTTGAATTTCAGATAAGGTCGAGGGATTTTGAGCCTTCCATTTTTTATGTGATTTTTGATGTGTTTAGTGTTGTTTAAGATGTGAAGACCCATGTTTGTTGTTTGAGGGTTTGAAAGCATCCAGGCTTCTGGACAAGATCTGGAGAAATTTTCCATGGAGAGCCAGTTGTTTTCGAATTTGAAGGGGTGAGACCCCCAAGAGCAAGAAGCAGTTTTGAGAATTAAGGGAAAGTGGTCAGAAATAGTTCTGTGGGAGATATAGACAGAAGAGAGTGGATGCTTGTCTTACCAAAGGTTTGAACAAATGAAATGATCAAGTCGAGCAAAAGACTGGTTTCTTGACCACGTATATAAGGCGTTTGAGGAAACAAGGTCAATAAGAGATTCGTTTGTTAGCATCTGGCTGAACTTTTTATCTACAACAGACATCGAAGAAGAGGAAGGATTTGAGTTGTGCCTATCTGAGATTTGGGTGATAAGATTAAAATCACCACCAAGGACCCAGGGAGACAGATGATAATTTGTGAAGAGGAAATTTAACTCCTCTAGGAATAGGGATTTATCGTAACCTGGTTCCCCATAGATACCAGAGAAAGACCAAAGATAATCATCAGCAAGATTTTTAAAGTCAATAGTTATGGAAAAGTTTAGAATAGAGGAGTTTTGCAAGATTAGAACCTGGTTGTTAAAACCCACAATGATGCCACCTTTGAAGCCCTTAGGGGGTAGCTGAATCCAGTCTGTGATTCTGTTACCACCTATAGTTTTGAGGGAGAAAGGGGTGAGAAAGGTTTTTGTTTCTTGGATGGAAATTAGATCTATATTATTTTTATAAATGTGAGAATGTATTTTTTTTCTTCTTTGTAAATTAGAAGCACCACAAATATTCCAAGATGAGATTTTCATGACGAAGGAAAAGACTAAAGCAAAAATAGAAAGACACAGATACAGTGCTAGCCTATTAACACCTTCTCTTCGACCAACCCATGAAGGATTCGAGGTTAAGAACATTTTGTGCGTCATCATCCTTTTCAAAGTGAAAGCCTATCTTATTTGCAAAGGATGTGAAACTATTTGTGTTTGACCAAAAAGCTATATCTTCTAAAGTCTCGAATTTTTTATTTGCTTTTTTATAAGATAGAGATGTAGAAAGAGTTGACGTAGAGGAAACATAACTGAAAGAGCAAGGAGGGGTGTTACCTTTCTTTGGCATGTTTATAATGTTGGACCCTTTGGTATCGAATTGATGTGGCAGAAGGATCTTTTGAAGGTAGCTTGAGTTGGGCTTCTGCAGTGGGCTCTCCTGATCCGAACTCTGCAGAGAGTTTTCATTTTTTTGCTGAGATGAGTCTTGAAACACAGCTGTTTGATTGTTTTTGTTTGGTGAATGCCAACTTTCCTTTGTAGAAGAAGGTGATGGGAAAGTGTTACTACTCGGTTTGACATTGATAGTAGGGAGAGGGGGATCTGGAGATCTGGTTCTTTTCTTATTTGGGAGGTGATAGGAGTTTTCTGCATGGGTTGAGGTTTTCCTAATCCAGACGTGGTTTCTGACAGTTTGAGCTCTGGAATGCGAGATAGGGTTTTTACCTTTGTTTGGGATGAACCAGGATGGTGGATGAGAGGTAAGATCAGAAAAAGCAGTGCTGTTTATAGTAGGGTGTTTAGCTGCAAGCTTGAGATGATAGATGGATTCACCAATCCTAATGTTGATGGATGGTGGAAGGGAGATGGCGGCTTTGACAGAGAAGAGGCAATAATCTTTGATGTATTGGGAGGGATGGAGCATTTCTGGGCTAATGAATTGGAGCGTAGCCCCAATAGAATGGGCAATGCCTCTAAAAATCTCAATCTCCCACAGATGGGGAGGAAAATTTGAAATGGCTACCCAGTCTGAGCCACCTGCTGGGGCAGGGAATGAACCGGAGTCAGCTGACCATTTAGATAGTCTCGCCATGATAAAGCTAGAACCACAAGAAATGGTGAGCACTTGGTTGAAGATATGATTTATCTTCAATCCTTCAGGAACAGTGTAAATAAGCTGGGTGGGCGAGAAGATTTTGGGTTTGAGGATGGTATGGCCAGGAAGAAGAAGAGCCAAAGCTCTAGTGATGTCGAGAACATTGATAGGGTTGTTGTCCAAATTATTTTCTATTGAAACTAGGATGCTTCTGAGGGAGAAGAATTTGAGTAAGTGCATAGAGTTTGCAGGGAGATCCATGGAAATAGCATATTCTAGGTGATCAGGTACTTTCATGGTTGGTAGGGAGGGAGGGTGGTTTTCACTGGGGGTTTTGGCGGATGGGGTCTTTGAAGGAGGGTTTTTTTGTTGTGTGCAGAGCTTGGCAAGGTTTCTAGGCGAGTGAAAGGGTTTTGAAATAGGAGGAATCCTTGAGTTTGAGTTTGAGCGACAAGAGTTGGTTGCTTCTGCATGTACAGGCGGGAGATTTGCAAGAGATGCAAAAGGGTTTTTTGAAAGGTAATAGTGATGGGTGGGTGCAACGTTTGTCCAGTAGGAAGGAGAAAGCCTTTTTGAGACAGCAGAACTACTTTGGAAAGGAGGGATTTGAGTCGAAAGAGAGTGCATGTAGGAGTGGTGGAGTTTTGGCTGGTATATTTTCCTGTTAGGGTGAGGACGCGCCATACAGAACCTTTTTATGTGCCCTAGGCGACCACAGCCGAAGCAAGTGCGTCGAGAGTAACATCTAGAAGTAGAGTGGTTGTTTTTATGGCAGAGGGAGCAGAAAAGGGCTCGAAAAGGTTTTTTTGGGGGGACCACAGTCCAAATTTGGGCAGTGGGTTTTTTTTCTAGGACGTCGTTTATGAGATGGGAAGATTTTGCATGGCCCAGGACGGGAAAAGAGAGGTTTAGGCGAAAATTGTCCTTAGGGATGATGTCCCCTAGCAGGGGATATATGGGAAGAAGGGTTTTGTATAAGGACGAATTTTTGGATTGTAAAATTTTTCTTTAATGGATGGAGAAGGAAAAAGCTTATACCTTTCAGCGATGGAACTGTGTTCTTGAACCAGGGGAGATGTGACATCATCGTCTTCATCCTCTGACCCTAAAGAGATAGAGACGGGCCAAGATTTTGCACCCATAGGTTGTTGATGTTCAGCTCTGACAAAGAGTTGGTCCGCTGAGTTGGAGGATGATGAACTATCTTGACCATGTCTTTTGTAGAGGTAGGCAAGAGTTGGGGGAGTTTTGTGGAAGAAATCCCAAACCCACACACGGAAGGTGCGATCTGCGAAAGGTTGAAGGAACATTGACCACTCAGGTTGAAGATTTAGTCCTTGCACATCTCGCTCCATCCTTCTGAGATGAGGAGGAAGGGGGCTTTTTTACCCCCATGTTGTTTTCGAGGAGGTAGACCATGAAATCTTGACCTAGAAAGAGCGGTGCCCGATGTTTATCATACTGGTGCCAGGAGAAACGTCGTAATTGTGGTAGATCCAGGCTCTTGGCAGAGGGATGGTTGTTGAGAAAGAAGGGTCGGCGAGATGGATTTCGATGAAGGGAAAGTGCGAGTTCATGTTGTTTGGGGATGTTGGGGTTTTTGTGATGTTGCTGGGCACCAAGGGTTTATTCTTCTGCAAGGCACGACGGAAAGTAGAGATCTTGCTTGATTTGTGCATGCACGGTGCTTTTATGCATGAGGCGAGGGTGAGGACGCCTCCTATTCTCATATTGTAATCCGATCGTTTGGTGGAGCTTTTATTGCAGAATACTGGGACAAAGTAATGCTGATGTGATTCCGGTATCTAGCAAAATCTAGGGAGGGGTTTGTAGCCGACAGAGAGAATGGAAAGGGGTGTTCAATGAGATGTTCTCTGCATGCTTCTAAGGCCGTTTGAGAAACACGAGGTGAGGAGTAACAGATGCGGATAATCTTGAAATTTATTGCACACTGGTTTTGAAGGGGTCACAAGATGGAAAGGGGTTTCACCACAAAGAGTATAGAGGCGGTCAGGGGAGATGGAACTTGATCGGCGATGCCTGGGAGCTTAATACCGATAAGAGCTGATACGTTGATGCTGCTTAATTCAATTGTTGCATGTTCAATTTTTAACAAACGCTGGAGCCGATTAAAGAGATGATACCATCAGCCTGCAAAGAGAAATAGAACAGGGGGAATTTTTACCTGGGAAAGGATATTCTTTAGACCCTGGAGAGGGAGAAGCTGATTCCCGAAGAGGGGAAGATGGGTTATGTTGCCGTTGTCGCGTGGGTGAAGGGGACAGCGGGACCTCATCGGGAGAGAAGGGTGAAAAACTGTGTAACCTGATAGGTAGGAGCAGCAACCCGAGCTAGCAGAGGAAGGGCAACTCCGTCGCTAAGAAGATGGAGCAAGCGGCGGGTGGAGCTCATCTCTTGCTTATTATGTGCTATAGTTATCTTGTTTCTTGCCTTATTTTGTTCATTTTGGGTATTTTTTGCAAATTCTTGTTTTATCGCAAAGTAGTACCCTTTGATAAGTGAAATGTTCCCTAATATGTCTAAAATTCATAATAGGTTAAAGAAATAAAATTAATTAGCACCCTAGAGGCTAGAAATTAAGTTTCTAAGTTTTTGGATAGGCTACTTGTCGGTCTAGTTTCCAACTCGACCTATCCCAGGATGAGGTCAAGGGTTTTTCTCCTGATAGGTCAAGTTTTCATGTCTCAAAACTCAAACTGTGATCAGGTGGGACCAAACTTAAAATAGGTTTTGACCGACATTTTCCGTCTCAACTAGAGAAAAGTCGACTGATTCCTAGCTACAACCCCTCTTGCACTCAACCCTAGGTGTGACCATCCCATCCCTTGCCTAGCCTAGCCTCTCTTACCTCTTCCCACACCTTTCTAGGTTGTTAGATGATCTGTTTGTGTGGTTCTCTTACTTCTTTGGTTGTTGTTGCTTCTCAAATCCGTTCACATGGAATCCAACCAAAGAAAGAGAGCTACCCCAGGTGGTGTACCTTCGTCCTCATCCAACCCTCACCTGATGTCCTTTGACAGCACCTCATTTGTCTCCTCTAAAACTATCAATCGTTACAAGGAGATCCTCCCTAGGAACCCTTTCCCATTTAGAGCTCTTTTTGTGACTCATCTAAAAAAGAAGGAGGTTATGTTTGAGATTTCTGATCTTTTCAATACTCATCACCTAGGTGCTTTATGCATAGAACATCTATGCTTTCATAATTCCATGACAAGCACCAAGGAGGTCCATGAATTATATGTCAATCTTTCATGGAACTACGACACTTTAGTGCCACCACCCAATGTCCAGGTCATCCTCACTTCCATGATTTTTGAAATTAAATCTACAATCTCTGAAGATTCCTTGAATATCTTTTTCAATGGAATAGAGGTTACTGACACATGGAGGATGGATTATCCTAACTATTTTGGCCTTTTGTACCCTGAGGCTTTTTACAAGCACTTTGATCATACTCTTACTAACATCCACATGTTCTTGAAGAAGCCTCAGGTACCCTATAAGAAGAAGTCCTTATTCCATCATCTTCCCTAGATCTCAAGAATAGATTGCTCGCATTAGTTGTTAACTGCAATGTCCACCCCAAGAAGAATCAAATAGAAATTGCAGAGAACACGGATGTGATCATGTGATGTCTCTTGAAGAACATTGAAGTCAAGTGGTATCGATACATCCTACACCACATGACATGATTTGACTCCAGGAAGAACACTCATGGAACCCACCCACCCTACCATGCCATGATATGTGGCTTGTTTGCTTTTGCTACCCAAAAATTTCTTTTCCATGATCTCAACTACAAAGTTAGTCAAAAAGGAGTCTACATTAGTGAAACCACAATCAAGAATACCTCCATGCCTACCTATTCTACCAAACCTAGAGCCTCTACCTCTACCTAGGAACCTCCACATCCTCCACCTCGACCTTACGGTGCCTCTTTCTTGGTGTCAAATGAACACCTTATGGGTTATATGATACACCAGTAGGTGTAAAACCTTTAGGTTTAGTATCACCTACACCAGGACTTGTGCCAGTTCATGTATACCATGAACTTGTCGTGTAGCCATCCCTACCCTGCCTACCATCCATACCCAGGAGGTGACTATGCTTCCTATGCATATAGTCAATTCTACCTGACCCCTCCACCTGCTGCCTCTGTTGCCACATATGATGCTGATGGTGGACCTGCCCCTGCTCCAGGAGTGCTTCCTTTGCTGGCTTTTCCTGTTGGCCCTCTTGCTACCCTTCTTGCCAGCATTGGAATCTTTGCTCCCACCTTTCCTCAGTCACAAGAGTTACATGCACTTGGCATGTCTTGGGATGAGCATAATGCCCTTTGGCCTGGTATTTTCAGTCCTTCTACCGATGAGGAGATGTCTGACCATGTTGATGATGATGAGGCCACTAAGGATGATGGCTCTGTTGCTAGTTCTGATGACGGCTTTGCTAATGCCACTTGTGATGAAGGTGATTTTTTTGTCTCTACTTCACCTTCTGATGGAGATGAGGACTAGGATCCTGAGGCTGATGATGATGATGCAGATGATGACATTGTTGAGATATATAGCTTAGATATTGCTTAGATGTCGTAGTTTCTTAGTATCTAGATATTGATCATACATATCTTCTTAGACTCTTATGTATTAAGACATTTGGGCACTATATATGAGATGTACTATTTTATCATCTCATTGTTTTATCATTGGTTTTCAGTTCTTGTAGTGAGGACATGTTCTGGTGTTGTAATCTTAATCTTTTGTACCATGGCTCTTTGGTTGACCATATCTTATGAGCTTATGGTATGTTATTCCATATTTTGATTATGACATTGGATTGCTTATTTCTCTTTACCTTGTCTCTATTTGATGTGTGTTATGTGATTGATTGCTTTATCTTGTATCTTTTGAGAAGACATGTACTTTAGATATTTCTACCTCCCTATCTTTTTTATATGACAAAGGGGGATAAATGACCTCAACCATATTGTTTTATCGCTTGTATGATCCTTTTCTTGTCAATTATCTACATACCATGTGACTTTCTAGAGGACCATATAGTATGTATATGTTCTTTGGTTATTTGTGGAAAGACTAACAATGCAGGTATAGGTGAGCATGAATTGAGGGGGAGCAATTCAAACTGTTCAATCACGTATCCCCTTGCAATTCACAAGGTAAGGGTTAAACTTTATGATGTGTGCTAATTTAGCAACTCTTGTCACAACCTTTTTAGTCATGTCACATGGAAATTCTTATTTTTATCCACTAAAGATAAACAAATTGCTAGTTGCTTCCTTTTATCACGATTGAACTTAATCACACCCAAAATTGTGAATTTCTTGCAGACTCAGAAGACCAGACGAGCAATTTACATGATCAGCCGATTGTCTCACCTACTCTAGATAGTGACTCTCTCATTCCATCTGATCGTCTCACCTTGTTCAGACATTCAATCTAGATGGTGTGCCCCTTGAATTTCAAACGGTCGTTTCAGTGCTCAAGCGGGAGTTTTCCCTCCCAAACTGAGCGGGTCAAGGAGCACCGCCACCCAAGACTTAGGGTTACTGACTACTGCCCCGACTCCCGCCCTTACCAGATCTCCAACAGATCGGTTCGCTACCCAACCGATCGGTTGGAAGTGTGCAGCCAGTTCAAATTTGCAGCCTCCAGCACCATTTGCCCACAACCCTAGCTGTAAAGGCATCCTCCTTCTCCTATAAAAGGAGGGGCACTTCCTCCTCACATCATCATCTTTTGTATCATCCTTTGTACCGAAGATTTTTGAGAAATCATTCATGTGTTCATATGTTCTTGTTTTCGATTCATCAATAAAGATTGGTTATTTGCAAGTTAAGGGTGTTCTTCAGTCATTGTTCTTTTACCTTGCCTGTTTAGATCTAGTTTACTTCTTCTTCTTCTTCTATGGATTGGTGCAAGGAATTAAGAATTGGCCATTTCATTGTCTCTAACCTAAGGATCCAATCCTTTGATAAGTCTAGACTATGGCTAGAACTCTTCTTTCCTCTGTCTCCCTTTTCTCCATGAGCATGAATGAGTAGTTCTTAATCGAGGCAAGGGGAATAGCCCATTAGCCATGGCTTAAATTGACTAATTCCTTAGAATGACTTTGAGATGGCTTTTGGTTCTAATAACCGTTGATCTATCATAGTAATTAATTGGTTTGATCACATGTTAATCTAGATTTAGAACAATATAATCAATTGCATAGAGGTTTTGAAACAACCATGGAACTTCCTCTTTTGGGATGATGGATTGAGAAACATGAGAACCAGGACCAATGGGCTCATGTGGAGTCCATCTTTTGTGGATTTTTATTAATTTGCATGCCTTCATCGTAATCATCATTTTAAAGGATTAGTCTATTCTCACCTAGGCTAAGGTGGTGAAAACTCCTAAAGCCTCGATTCTCCATCTCTTGATTTATTCTTCTGTTTGATCCGCTCTCTTTACATTCTAGTCTTTCATTCATAATAGTTTACTTGTGCTAACAATCATCTCAATTTTCCTTGTGATAGGGAAAATTATTTCTTGTTAAGTACAATCTTGTTCTTATATTTTCTTTATATCTTAGTGATAATCATCAAACCCCAACCCAATCTTTACTTTCTGTTCTAAACAAAAATACTAAAAAGAAATAAAAAGTTCTTCAAAACCATTGGGATTACAGTTAACAATCTTAAAAATATTGTCCTTTGGGATCGACCCTTTCTATACTAACCTTAATCGGAAAGTAGAAAAATGATTAAACTCTAGGATAATTATCTTAGTGATTGTAGTGCACTTTGATGCATTAACAATTTGGCATCGTTTCCGAAGACAGCAGATTATTTTCTCAAACCCCAAAAACTTTTGAAAAACCTTTTTTTTATTTTTTATGCCTTCTGAGTAACATTTTGGAAGTGCTACTCCTCCTTCTGCCGAGTTTCTATTCTGGTAGTCCATTTTTTCTGCACACGATTAACTATTTATTTTGTGCATGCGAGGTCCGAATGCTGATTTTCAATCGTTTGATCCTGAGATAGATAGAACTTTCCACCGTCTAAACTGCCAAAATCAAAATATGTTGGATGAGGAAGAAGTCGCTTGTAAGATCAACTAGGCTTTAGTGGCTCAAAGAGAGCACATCTTATCTGACCAAGCGGCTAGAGAATCCTCTCTATGAGCAGCCTACATGGCTGAACAAGAAACCCTAGAAGCCAATAGGAGGGAAGCCAAAAGGCAAAAACAATTGAAAGATTTTTCTGTTCCCAAATCAGCCTATGCCCAACACCCATTTGTGCCTCCCGACACCGTGCCCCCCCCAATTTGAGATCTGAACCCAATGGATCACCATGATCCAAGAAAATCCTTTCTCAAGAAACAATGGGGAAAGTTTCTAAGATCATCTTCAAAGGTTCATTAACCTTTACTCTTTGAACAAACTCCTAGGCATCTCTGAAAGATGTCATCTGCCTTAGATTGTTCAAGTACTCCCTCTCCGGTCAAGCTAGTAGCTGGTACAACACCATGGAGAGTGAAGAACATGTCACAACTTGGGAAGTTCTACAAAATAAGTTTCTTAAGATATTTTACCCCCCTTCTCTGACCTATGAACTCAGGGGACAAATCACTCACTTTTCTATGTCCCCAGGAGAATATCTAGGAGAAGCTTGAAAAAGGTTCAAAGACTTACTTAGGAAGTGCCCTTGCCATGATATCTCTCAAACCAAACTCATAGAGATATTCTATCGTGGTGTTGATGATGATACCAAATTATTTCTTAATTCCTCATCTAGAGGAAATTTCATGCATGGGAGGTGGTCAAATGGGCTTCTGAAACAAGGGCTAGAAGGGGAATTGGTGGAGTCCTTAAGGTATCCAAGTCTGAAGTAAATCCTAATATCCAAAGCATAGCAGAAAGCCTCAAATTAATTGCCCTAAAATAAGATCGGTTAGAGTCATCCCTAGGCACCCTTAGAGAGATACCCCAACAAATAAAAGTTGTGGACTCCATTTGTGGCATTTGACAAGGATACGATCACACCACCCTGCACTGTCAATACCTCTACAACACCCCCATGCAGTCATAAATGGGACAACAACTAGAAGACCTCAACTCAATCCATATCATACCAGAGCTAGGTTACTACAACCCCAACCAGACTAGAAACCATCATGGCTTCCAATATGGAACCTTACAGGTGTTGAAAACTCTAGCCAACTCCAATCCCAAAAAAGGCCTCCCTACCCACAAGGCAACAATTGACCACCACCTGGATTCCCATACAACAACCAAAGGAACTTTAGAACCCAAGGAAACTACTATGGAAATCACCCAAACCGACCTCCATATCAAGGACAAAAATTCCAAAACTTAAACCTTCCCCCTCAAAATCTCAATCAGCCACCTCCTCAACCACCACCAAGTGTTCCTACTCCCACCCCCTCAACTGATGAAAGGATAGCTGCCTTGGAACAAATCATTATTGCCCAACAAGCTCATCAAATGGCGACTGACGCCCAACTAGCTTGAACCTCCTGTCGAAACTTTTGTAGGTCAGCCTAAAAACAACCCCAAACATCCGAAACAACTCAAGGTTGTCTCCAATCGTTCGGGAAAGGTGCACTCCCCTCCCCCTCTAGAAAAACCTTTGGATCCACTACTAGAATTCGAGGATGAGGACATCATAGTTGTTGAACCTGAAGCTACACCTGAACCAACTATCCCCGAAACCCCTCAGGCAGAAGCTGAATAACCATTCTACAAGCCAAGACCTCCCTACCAATCCCGCCTCAAACAAACAAGGATTGATGCCTGCTTCATGAAATTTAGGGATGCTATGAAAAAACTACATGTCGACATTCCCTTCATTGATGCTTTGGTAGACATGCCCGCCTGGTCCAAGTACATGAAATCTCTTTTGACTAGGAAATATGCTACTAGAGAATACGAGACTGTTAATCTTTCTAGGACCACTTAGACATAATCCTAAGTAAGATGCCTAAAAAATAGAAGGACCCTGGTTCTTTTGGAATAGGATGCTACTTGGGTGACAATGCTTGTAGAAAGGGCCTAGATTATTTAGGAGCTAGTATATCCATCATGCCCTACGACCTTTGCAAAAGACTAGGATTCAATGACATGTTACCCACAGCCACGACTATCCAACTGGCAGACTTATCCATGACCAAACCCATGGGAATCATAGAAGACATTCTGGTTAAGGTTGGAAAAGATGCCTATGTATCCTGTGATTTTTTGATCATGGACATAAAGGAAAATTTACACTACCCTCTCATTTTTAGATGTCCCTTCTTAGCCACCATCCGATCCTTGATTGAAATTGAGGCCGATACCATTCTGTTAAGATTAGGGAAGAAAACCCTAGAGTTTAGGGTGTTTGAAAGCATGAAGGGGCCTAGTCTTGAGGAAGAGGTTTACCTCCTTGATTGCATTGATAAATTATCCCAACTAAGGCAGGAATGGGAGTTAGTTGATGACCCCCAACACACAGCCCTCACTACCCCCTCTGAATGTGATTTTGATAATGAACAATTAAATCAATGTAAGGCTCATTTAGATAACTTTGAGGAGATCCCCGATGCTGAAATTGAGGACCTTAAGATGATCTCCACCATAGAAGAAAAGCCTAAACTGCCAAAGGCCACGAAATGAAGACTCTTCCCATAGGTTTGAAATATGTCTTTCTTGATGAGCTAGAACTATGCCATGTCATCATAAATTCTGACCTTACCCTCAAATAAGAAAACAAACTTATGGGTGAACTTAGGAAAAAAGGAGCTGCCTTGGGATACAAAATGATAGATCTAATTGGAATTGATCAATCCATTTTCATCCACAAAATCCCAAAGACAGAAGACCACAAACCTTCTCGAGATCCACAACAAAAACTCAACCCAAACATGAAGGAAGTTGTCCGTATGGAGGTGATTAAACTTTTGACTGTAGGAATCATCTATCACATCTCCAACTCCCCATGGGTCAGCCCAGTTCAAGTTGTTCCCAAAAAGGGAGGGATTACTATCATTCCAAATGAGAAGAATGAGCTCATTCCCACTCACACTGTCACAAGGTGGAGAATGTGCATTGACTACAAGAAGCTCAACAAAGCAACTAGGAAAGACCACTTCCCACTTCCCTTCCTAGACCAAGTTCTTGAATGCTTAGCCCATCAATAATACTTTTGTTATCTAGATGGCTACTCAGGATTTATCCATCCTGAAGATCAAGAGAAAACCACCTTCATATGTCCCTTTGGTACCTATGCTTTTATGCTAATGCCCTTTGGCTTGTGCAATGCACCAGGCACCTTCCAACGGTGTATGTCAGCCATCTTTGCAGGATTGACCGAAACCGTCATGGCAGTGTTCATGGATGACTTCTCCATCTATGGAGATTTCATTGATTCATGCCTTAGGAATCTTGCCCTTGTTCTTGACAGATGTATTGAATCATACTTGGTCCTTAACTGGGAATAGTATCACTTCATGGTTAAGGAGGGCATTATTCTTGACCACAAGGTTAGCAACCAAGGCATAGAGGTCGATATAGAAAAAATTGAAGTGATCACCAAGCTTCCACCCCAACCTCAGTCAAAGACATCCGAGCCTTCTTTGGACATGTCGGTTTCTATCGGCGATTCATCCATGACTTTTCCAAAATCACAAAACCTCTCACCAATCTTATTCAAAAGGAGGTGTGACGTCCCCAGATTTTGGCTTCTCCAAACCCTATTGGGAATGAGAGGTCGGAATCTGAGAACATCATCCAATCATATCAGACCACGATGCGGAAGCATAATACGCATACATGAACATACAACCATAACATTTCTCAGCATTCAACATGTATATTTATACAAATGGGTTATTACAACACGATTACAATTACATATTGAATGAAAATTCTACAGTCTAAGAACATGTATGCTAAACTAGGATCTACACAATAGGTACAACCTGAACAATACTCACTTCACATCTTTTATCCCACGCTATCTCTGAACCTAAAACATATGTGAAACAACGAATCAACACACAAGGTGTTGTGCACGTGGGTAGAAAGATACATACTAATATGCTTGCATAATTGAAATAACTTGAGAAAGAAAGATTAAAGGAAAACATTGTTTAAAGCGATAATCAGGTAAACATCCCTTTTATTACATTCACTTTGATGTGATTGTACTACACATACTTGCACTTGACTTACATCTAGTGTGGGCAATATAGTATCATCATACATCTAACATGGGCCAAGGAATCATACATCCATGTTAGGCAACATACATCCACACCAGGCTATGTGCTCTAGTAGATACAACCCATCATACTCATTTATGTTCTATTAGATTTGGCAAAGTATAACTCATACTAGTTCAACCAAGCAATCATATCCAAATACGAGCATTCAAGATATTACATATCATATGCAACCAGAAAACTAGTCTTATACTTAATAAATCCCACGTACATGAGTTCAGAGATTTCTAACTTATCCTTGATCATCTAGAAGTCTGGTCATCACCTGATTAAGACAAGACCACATACTATCATCAGATTCTCATCATCTTAACCCTAGTCATGTTCATTAGGGTTTATATTATCTCATTAGGATATTCCAACGTTTACTTGCATTATTATCTTATATTTATCTTATTGATGTCATTTTCTAGATTATGATTCATCATCTGAATATTAGGTCCCATATCCTTTTTAGTGCACGTATTTACCCTAGTTTATATACATTATTCAAGTTAGGGTTACAACCCATGTATTAAGGGTCATCTTCATATAACCTGAATTCCATGTACAAAACTGGTCTCATATTTACATATTATCTTTCAGTTATAGATATGAGAATGTTCTATGAATTTCATCATTTATTGGGCATGCATGTATTAATTGCATTATCTTTAGTGTTATTAGCCCTAATTATACATATTAATAAAATTATGTAATTTCATACATCAACATGACCATATCTGACATCATATGCATTCTATACATACTTGTGGACTTACTTATATTTTTCCATGATTTTATGTCATCATTTGCTATTTATTATCCATTAAACAAGCATTACACATCTTACATGATATCACTATTATTAGTGCATCAAAAGTATGATATTCTACTTCCATTTTGTTCTACGCATTTTTCTAAGAATTTTGGTACCTTATTTGTATTTTCTGATAAACATGTTGTTTATTATAAATTATGCAAGATCAGGGGAATTTCTGGGAATTTACCTTATTGTGGCCAATCACGCGCTGCCACGTGGCCACCATGGTGGGCGCAACTCTTGCCTTCCTGGCTTGGATGAGTCGGCCGATCTATGATCTGTTTCGGTCTGTTGTAATGGACCGGCCGGTTCCTGGCCTGACTCGATCCTTTTCCTCTTCTTCACGATCATCGGGCACCTCTCTATCTCTGGTGCGGTTTGCTCGAGCAGCAAGATGTCTACTTCGGCGAGGTGCTGAGGCTCCTACTGTGAGGACCAGGGTGAAAAGGATGCACCCCAACCTATGTCTTGTGCTTCCCCATTGATGCGACTAGCTAGGTGGGTGCATCTCCCTTTGGGGCTCTATGCCGCCATTGTGGATGGAGAGGTCGTCGGAGTAGGGAGGTTTGGAGGATATACATTGATTGGGATCATTGAGATTTGCCACGGAGCATCCCAGCAGCGAGCCGAAGATGATTGGGGGGTGGATTTGATGCGAGGTTCTCTGGGGTAGTGAGGCGATGGTGGTTTTGGAGGTAGAAGATGATGGAATGGGGGAGAGGTGTTCCAGGTGGTTTTTCCAGTTTAAGGAATTATATACATTTGAACCAATGTTGAAGTTATGGTGTCAACCTTGACTAAATGTCCTACCAAATCTGCATAATGTAAAACCCTAAGCGTCACATGAAGGTGAACTTTAGGTATTAATGTTGTTAGTCAATAACCATGCATAACCTTTGAATTTCATTCCCAAACTTATGCCACGGCTACATCATGACATTATAAAGTTGCTCCTAAATTTTCATGTAAATTGGATTATCTTATTGAGAGATATAAGAAAATTAATTCAATGTATATAATGCCCTTTTAACCTTATTTGGAACCTGACCTGAATCCGGATCCGATGGGAGAGACGACTGAGTCGTCCTCCTCATCCGCTTCCCGCGGATGCACAACCAACTGTAGTACCTATTCTCAAATTCACATCTCTCTCTCGTATCTTGCTCAAACCTCGTCAAAGTTGGTTCCTCAGATCTGGTTTGACCTCCTCTTTCCAACAAGCCCCAGAAATATCCCTAACAATCAAGGATTAGAAAACGCCCAGATGCCGGTGCCATGGACCCGTCGGCCACATTGGGGGAGGCAAAGCTAAGTCTTGTGGTGCCTATTTAGGGATCTCAGTAGCTTTGCCAACCCTTCTTTCCCCTTTTCCGACCATCAAGAATTTATTTCTTTACTCAACAGACCACTAAATGAATGATTAGTCTCATGAGGACTTAGTCAATCAATAAGGTTATTAATTCACAATTGAATTCAATTAGGCATCATAGTCCTCTATCGTATCTCAAATCACCTAATTTGGGTGAAGGAATCCATGATTGCATTACCAATTCCTCAATTTGGTATTTGACATCTTACATAGAATGCTTGTCTCTCAATTATCGTATTAGTTATTAAAACTCAAAAATCTAGGTTATCATAGGAGGTGTCTTTTCATTTTGATAAGGCATGTATGGATAAATTTCTATGTTTGAAAAATGCTCTCACAACCACTCTAATCATTCGTGCACTAGACTGGGCCCTACCCTTTGAAATCATGTGTGATTCTACTGACTATGTTGTAGGTGCCATCTTAGGACAACACATTGACAAGAAACATCATGTCATATACTATGCATCCAAGACCTTAGATGAAGCTCAGTGAAATTACACTATGATCGAAAAGGAGATGCTAGCCATTATCTATGCATTTGATAAATTTTTCCCATACTTAGTTGGCTCTAAAGTCATGGTCTTCACTAACCATGCAGTCATTCGATGTCTCGTGACCAAAAAAGATGCCAAACCCAGACTCATAAGATGGATTTTTCTATTGTAGGAGTTTTATCTAGAGATCTTTGACAAAAAGGGGTCTAAAAACTTCGTGGATGATCACCTAAGTTGACTTAGCTATAGCCCAATCGATGAAACCCCCATAAATGACTCTTTTCCTGATGACCAATTACTTAAGACAGACTCCCAATTTCCTTGGTTTGTTGATTTTGTAAATTATTTAGTTGTCGGTGTATTGCACCCTGAGTACAAGGGACATTCTAAAGCTAAATTTGTACATGATGTCAAAAACTATTATTGGTATGGACCTTATCTGTTTAAACTTTGTGTCGATGGTCTGTATCGTCGATATGTCTCTTAAGAAGAAAGTACTGACATTTTGGAACAATATCATTTGGGCCCCTATGGTGGACACATGAGTTCCCAGAAAATAGCAAGGAAAGTCCTACAGTGTGGTTTCTATTGGCCCACCATCCTCAAAGACTCATATGATTATGTGCTCTCATGTGACCAATGTCAAAGGACGGGTAACATTTCCAAGTGTGACCAAATGCCCCTAACCTCTTGGCGGGAATTAGAGATTTTTGACGTCTGGGGGATCAACTACATGGGCCCATTTCCTTCTTCTTATCAGTTTGATTACAATTTAGTCGTAGTCAATTAAGTGTAAAAATGGGTCAAAGCCATACCCACTACAACCTGTGACTCCAAACCTATTAAGAAACTCTTTAAAGACATTATCTTCCCTAGATTTGGAATCCCTCGCACCATCATTTCCGACGGGGGATCCCATTTTTTGGAGAAAAGTTTTGAGGCTCTATTGAAAATATATGGGGTTTACCACAAAGTCGACACTCCTTACCATCCTCAGACCAGTGGGCAGGTTGAAGTATCCAATAGACAAATCAAATCCATTCTAGAGAAAATTGTTGGACACAATAGGAAAGATTGGGCATTGAAAATCAATGACGCTCTATGGGCATACTGTACCGCCTACAAGACACCCATAGGAACCACTCCTTTTAGTCTGATTTATGGAAAATCATACCATCTCTCAATAGAGTTAGAACACAAGGCCAGCTGGGCCATTGAAAGACTGAATTTTGACCTTTCTGTTGCAGGAGAAAATCGTCTTCTCTAAATAAATGAACTGGACGAACTTAGAATGAGCGTTAATGAAAATGCGAGAATCTACAAAGACCGAACTAAACTTTGGCATGATAGTCACATCAAGTGTTAGGATATTAGAGAAGGATACCAAGTTCTAGTGTTTAACTCCAGACTAAGGATTTTTCCTAGAAAGCTCAAATCCAGATGGTATGGTCCCTACCTCGTCAAGTGTGCCTATCCACACAACACATTTCTTATTTGGGATAAAGTTTTGGGTGAATTTAAGGTTAATGGGCATCAACTTAAAAGATACATCACCTCTGAAGACCTAGTAGCTTTAGATACCAACAAATGCCCATCCTTGGAAGATCTCAACTTGACAGACCTTCAGCCTCCCATAGAATCACAATAAGGTGGTATCTGATCAGTCGAGCCTCCGACATTAAACAAGGCTCACTACTACAGAAATAGCATTCAGTGACACTTTTCTGGGCGTCGGTTATTAAGGAAAACCGACGCCTTCTATGTTAGGCGTCGATTGTTTACGAAAACCGACGTCTATATTCGAAGACCAGCCAGACACGGGTACCACTTTGTCTTCAGCGTCGGTTGTTTATAACAAACCGACGCTTAAAGTCGCCCGCGAAATCCATTTTGATCAAAAAAAATAGTGTCCTTTTCAGCGTCGGTTATTTAGGTCAAAACCGACGCCTATGTCTGATGAAAAATTTGCGCGAAAAGTGTCACCTTCAGCGTCGGTTATTAAAGGAGAACCGACGCTGAAGGTGGTTCCCGCCAAACAATTTCATGAAAATATCGTCCACTTGGACGTCGGTTATTTCAAACAACCAACGCTAAAGATGTTTAGGCGTCGGTTGTTGTAAGAAACCGACGCTATGTGGGACTTTATAACCCGCGATGCCCGACTCTTCCCCATTCTTCTGTTTCATTGCGAGCCCTTTTTTCTGCTTCTCCGTCGATTTCCCACGCTGTCGCCGTCGATTTCTCTGCTCCTTGTTCTCCACGACAGCGCCGTCGTGCCGCCACTGCTACTCCGGCGCCCCCTTCTCCGCCGCCACTGTTGCTGCACCTGCCTGACGACGCCTGACGCCTGGAGCTCGCCGCCGACGCCTGCCTGATGCCTGGAGCTCGCCGCCGCGGCCTGCTGCTCCAGCCACCTGTTGCCCGCCCTGCTGCTCCATCCGCTGCGCCGCCGCCATGCCGTCAAGTTCAACCTGCAGCTTCCACCTGGCTCCCGCTGCCTCCTTATCGGCGCCAACAGAACTGGTATACGCCAGTGTCTTTTCCTTTCCTCTACCTATTTCTCATTTACTGCGCGGATTATTTTGTGAGGTGAAGCATTTTATACAATGTAAGCTTCCGATCCTTCATGGAGCTGGTCACTTACTGATGAGGTTTACTTTGCTATAGATAATAATTTCTGGAGTCAGTCCACAGACAAATTGATAATTGTTCTTAGACAATTATAAAAAAAGAACTATGTCATCTTTATCTCTGACTATGTGCTCATTTGTGCTAGAAATTTTGATGTGCTGTAAATTGTATCTTTACAATAACTGATCTGCTTGCCGATTTTAATGATTAGAGATACTGATTAATAGTAAGTATTGATGAATACTTACTTAATTACTAATGTGTTGATTAGATATGTATAGAAGTTCCTTATAAATATATTTTTTATATACACATACATGTAATTTTGTATAAAATACATGATGTAGTGTGATCTTAAATCCTAGAGTGTACCCCTTTTGTTCTATGATGGTACCTATGACCCTAAATCCTAGAGTGTTTGTTGGCCTAGAAACCCGTCCAAGATTGACTCATTAGGAGTACATCTTGGATATTCCCCGGTTTGGGACTGTTCTTGAACACCTAATCTCACTTAGGATGTAAGTGTATAATGTGTATTGAGTTTTCGAGAAAATTTTGGCAGCATTTCCCCGTTTGTTCTCTAAGTACATATGTACTTAGAGAACAGCGGGGAAATGCTGCCGAAATTTTCTTGAAAACCCAATACACATTATACACTTACTAGTGAGATTAGGTGTTCAAGGATGGGATAGGTGGTACACATTTATTATATATAAGAATGACATCACATGTGTTTGTTGGCCTAGAATGTGAACAATCATTGTTTTTTATATTACTTGTACATTGGTATAAATTAGAATGAACAATCACCAAATTATATACTGTTTGTATGGAGTCTGGCTTCATTGTAGATATCTATTATTGTGTTTGTTGGCCTAGAAACCCGTCCAAGATTGACTCATTAGGAGTAAATCTTGGATAGTCCCCGGTTTGGGACTGTTCTTGAACACCTAATCTCACTTAGGATGTAAGTGTATAATGTGTATTGAGTTTTCAAGAAAATTTTGGTAGCATTTCCCCGTTTGTTCTCTAAGTACATATGTACTTAGAGAACAGCGGGGAAATGCTGCCGAAATTTTCTTGAAAACCCAATACACATTATACACTTACTAGTGAGATTAGGTGTTCAAGGATGGGATAGGTGGTACACATTTATTATATATAAGAATGACATCACATGTGTTTGTTGGCATTTCCCCGTTTCTTCTCTAAGTATATATGTACTTAGAGAACAATGGGGAAATGTTGCCTAATCTTTTCCTAATATATACTTGTTTCCTAATATATACTTGTTTTCTCTGATCATAGAATGGATAGATCATGGATGTCCATTCGTAATCGTTGCACCCCAGAGTTTATATCTGGTCTTGATCAGTTTATTAGATTTGCCGAGGAACATAGGAAAAAACCTACAGATAGGTTCTACTGTCCATGTAGGCATTGCGGTAACAACTTGAAAGTAAACACTGGTGAGGAAATCAAAAGTCATGTCATGTGCAACGGGATTGTACAAGGCTATACAGAATGGCACTGGCATGGAGAGATTTCAAAATCGAAACCAGTAGATGTCGATAGCAGTGCTTGGGTGGAAGAAGAAATTGCCTCTGATGACGTAAATGTGAACGAACCAGTTCCAGCAGACATCGTTGATGTGATGCTGGATAGTTGTAGGGTAGAGCACACCGATCCACCTCCTATCTTTACAAACATTGTGCATGATGCTGAGATACCGTTATACACAGGTTGTGCTAAGTTTACGAAGCTTAGCGCTGTCTTGAGATTGTATAAGTTGAAAGCTAACAATAGATGGAGCGACAAAAGCTTCACTTCATTGTTGACTTTGTTGAAAGAAATGCTTCCTGAAGGAAACGAGCTTCCAATCTCAACATACCAGGTAAAGAAAATGTTGTGCCCAATGGGAATGGAGGCCAAGAAGATACACGCATGCCCGAATGATTGTGTATTATTTCAAAAGGACTATGTAGATTTGAAAGATTGTCCAAAATGTGGTGCGTCACGGTATAAATTGACGACTTCGGGGGAGTCCAAAACTGGTTCTCCTGCCAAGGTGTTGTGGTATCTACCTATAATATCACGGTTTCAACGCTTGTTTGCAAATCTGAAAGATGCGAAGAATTTGAGGTGGCATGCAGATGTTAAGAAAAATAATGATGGGATCCTACGACTTGCGTCTGATTCCCCACAGTGGAAGAAGATTGATCTATTGTACCCTAAATTTGGTGAAGAAGATAGGAATCTAAGACTTGGGCTTTGTACAGATGGGATGAATCCGTACGGGACATTGAGCAGCCAACATAGCACTTGGCCAGTCATGCTTGTTATATACAATCTTCCTCCCTGGATGTGTATGAAAAATAAGTATGTTATGTTGTCATTGTTGATATCGGGTCCTAAACAACCCGGAAATGATATCGATGTTTATCTTGAACCTTTGATTGATGACTTAAAGAAACTTTGGGCTGAAGGTGTGATGACCTATGATGCTTCAGCAAGAGAGACATTTCGTTTGCACGCTATGTTGTTTTGCACTATTAATGACTTTCCAGCATATGGGAATTTGTCTGGATATAGTGTCAAAGGAGCTAAAGCGTGTCCTATATGTGAAGAAAACACTGATTCAATAAGACTAAAACATGGTGGCAAGACTGTATATCTTGGTCATCGAAGGTTTCTTTCAAAATTCCATCCGTATCGTAGGAAGCGCAAAGCATTCAATGGATGGAATGATGAACGGAGTGCACCTAAACCTATACCAGGGGATGTTGTTTATGAAAGAGTAAAAGACATTGTCAATGAATTTGGTAAGAAATCACAATGTAGTATGGCCACACGGAGTGACAATTCTTCATTCAAGAAGAAGTCAATATTTTGGGATCTTCCTTATTGGAGTTCTTTGACAGTCAGGCATTGTATCGATGTAATGCACGTTGAGAAAAATGTCTGTGATAGCATCATTGGTACTCTATTAAATATACCAGGTAAGACTAAAGATGGGATAAAATCCAGACTGGACCTACGTGAAATGGGAATAAGGTCAGAATTAACAGAATTACGTGAAATGGGTAATAAAAGAACATACTTACCTCCCGCTTGTTACACGTTGTCTAGAAAGGAGAAGAAAACTTTTTGTGAATGCTTGGTAAATGTTAAGGTGCCACATGGTTACTCATCCAACATCCGTAGATTGGTATCAATGAAAGATCTGAAGTTGATAGGTCTTAAATCTCATGATTGTCACACTCTAATGCAACAAATATTGCCCGTGGCAATTCGATCTATATTGCCGAAGCATGTAAGGTTTGCAATTACCAGACTTTGTTTCTTTTTCAACAGTCTATGCAGCAAAGTTATTGACCCTGATACTCTCGATAATTTGCAAAGAGAAGTGGTTGGTACCCTATGTCAGCTTGAGATGTATTTCCCTCCTTCGTTCTTTGATATCATGGTACATCTTGTTGTCCACTTGACTAGGGAAGTGAAAATGTTGGGACCAGTTTTCTTGCATTGGATGTATCCCTTTGAACGATACATGAGCGTTTTTAAAGGTGATGTTCGAAACCGTTATCGGCATGAAGGGAGTATTATTGAAGGTTATGTGGCGAGAGAGGTTATGGATTTTTGCAATGACTTTCTCAGTGGTAATGACACTCCTGATAATGAAAAGAATATTGAGGAGGGCAAAGGAATTTTGGGATCACGGGTGAAAGTAATCAGCCGTGAGCAGTTGGAACAAGCTCACTTGTATATTTTACACAATATGGACGAAGTGAGTGTTTATATCGAGGAACATACCAATTTCATAAAGAGACAACATCCTCGAGCAAGTTCAATGTGGCTTGCTAGAGAGCATAATAAGACTTTTACTAAGTGGTTTGAAGATAAAGTCTTACATCAACTATCTCAAACACCAAATGATATTACAGAAACTATCAAATGCCTCGCCTTTAAACCAAAACCGAATGTTATGTCTTATGAAGGGTTTGACATTAATGGATTCACATATTACACAAAGCGCCAAGATGATAAGAGTGTCGTCCAAAATAGTGGGGTCACTCTTCAAGCATCGACTATGTACTTTGCAAGTGCAAAGGATAAGAGTCCACGTGAAGCTAAAATGTCATATTACGGTGTCATTGAGGACATTTGGGAGTTTGACTACATAGATTTCAAAATTCCGCTCTTTAAATGTAATTGGGTTGATAACACCAAAGGAGTTATAGTGGATGAATTGGGTTTCACTTTGGTGAACTTTGAAAAGATTGGCGAGAAGGGTGAACCATTCATACTGGCATCACAGGCGAAACAAATATTCTATATCGATGATCCTGCAAATGATAAATGGTTGGTTGTTCTTCATGGTAAAAGACAGTTCATTGAAGATCCTATAGATGAAGAAGAGTACTATGATAAGTATGATGACTCCAGTCCATTCTCAGTTGGGTTGCCAACTCCACAAAATATTGAAGCTAATGATGACTTATATGTGCACGGAGATCATAATGAAGGATTGTTAATTGATAAAAGATCACAATTTTAGAGACATGTATGTTTATAGAAATGCTAAATGTTTGCCTTTTTCTAGTTAATACAAATGCTAAATGTTTGCCTTTTTCTAGTTAATAGAAATGCTAAATGTTTGCCTTTTTAATGACATTTTCAGATGGCTGACCATGATGAGCATGATGTCCATGATGAGCATGAAGTCCATGATGAGCATGCTGTCCATGACGAGCATGGCGAGGATACTAATGTAAGTTCTAAAAACATATCCTGTATTTCTATAAAATTCATTATCTTCTAGTTATGTCATATATCCTATATTTCTATATTGGGCTAAGTTAGTGTGTTTTATTTTTGTCAAATTTTAGGTTGATGCACCTGTACCCACTGAAGCACTGGAGCAACTTGATGCGCAACACCAGACACTTAACAAGAAAAGGGGCATCACTCTGTTGAAGAAGTTATTAGCGCTAAGTGGTAGTGGATCTAAATTGGTGGTGGAGTTTGATAATGGAGGAAATCCAATTGGAGTGAACCGCAATAATTTTGTGAACTATCTTAGGTGTACCACTCGGAGCCATTGTGGTGTTAAGTATGACAATTGGCATAAAGTTCCTCAAGGGAAAAAAGACTTGATATGGAAGGATTTATGCGTGAGTTATTATTATTTGCAATTCTATTTTGTAGATTACAAATTCTATTATTTGCAATTCTATTTTGGATACTAGTTAATAACATTTCTATTTTACAGAATCTGTTTGCATTGGATGAGAAGTTGCATCGTAAAAATGTGATGCAACGCGCTGGAAAGATGCTTAGGAATTATAGGACAAATCTGAACAGAGAATACATAAAAGAGGGTGATAAGAAGAAGAAGTCAGCCCTTGAACAATGGAACTTCTTGGACAAAGAAGATTGGGACAATTTTGTTGCTTCAAGAAAATCTGAAGAATTCAAGGTATTAGGCGTCACTCCTAATTTAATTAATATACATTGTATTCACCTATTCAAGATTAGCATTTAGTGCTACTAACCAAATCATTAATGTGCATACTAACTAGGCCCTCAGTGACGCACAAAAAGCAAGGCGTGCACTGAATGTGCATGACCACACTATGGGTCCAAAAGGCTATGCAAGCATTCGCCAAAGACTACAGGCGGAGTCTGCGGCTACTCAGGAGTCTGCTCCTACTCAGGAGTCTGCCACACCCATGCCTCGCCATGATATCTGGATAGCTGGCAGGCAAAACAAGAAGGGTGAAATAAAGAAGCCTGTAACTGCTGAGGCGGCTGCAAAAATGGTAAAATACAACTCTTAGAGAAATCGTTTGAATATTGATTATTTGTGGTGTTAACTTACCAATTTCTATTTATGGTGATTAGCGGGAGCTGCACGAGCACAGGAAACAAGGCACGTTCATCCCTCAGGGCACAAGGGATGAATTGACAGTTGCTCTGGGTAACCCAGAGCATCCTGGACGTGTTAGAGGTGCCGGCGCTGGTGTTGGCATCAAAGCATTCTTTGGGCCATCCCAGCGCAAACCTAGAGCGGGACTTTCTCAAGAAGAGGTAACCTATTCTTTTTTTAGAATGTTACTGCAAAAGGAAATTCATTAATAAGAAGCTAATGTTTCTTTTATCCATGTATAGGAGAATAAGAGAGTTGAGGATTTAGTTGCTAAGAAGATCAACGATGTAGTTGCTGAGAAGGTCAAGGAAGAATTGCTGCGGTGGCAGGCATCTCAGGCTTCCAATACGCCTATGGCGACCCACTCTTCTCCTGATGCACAGACTGCGAGTAATCCTGGAGACCCATCGCCTAGCACGTCTGCTGTAAGTATTGTTTATGACATTGTAGTTAGTCTTTTCAAGTTGTTATGTTTTCAAGATGATATGTATATATGTATAATATTCTTTACGTAAATTTGTAGGCATTGAAGCCATGCCGCTTAAGAATGCAAGACTACGTTGTTGCAGAGGCGCAGGCTTACCCGTCCCTTCCTGGGGCAATGTTTCACGGGACTCCAATGCCACAGGGCTACGTTCGTGTGAGCCCGATACGTGTGTTACCTGATTGGAGAGAAGCTACATTGCCATATCCCCACCCGGATATTGATAGACTTGCTGATGCAGAAGGTGGGGTGATATTGTGGCCCAAAGCAGATGTCATCTACACGACTGAAATTGTAAGATAAATTTACATTGATTTAGACTGTTAATGTGTATATATGATGTCAACTGATCTGAAATTATATGTACAGGTTAAAAAGAAGACACCAGGAGCACCTAGGCCTCCACTTCCACTTCCCGCATTACCCGATTGGGTTCCAACTGACCTAACATACCCGTTAGGTCCTGCTTGTAGGGGAATGGCATGTTGGCTACGGGCACATAATGTACATTGCCCTATAATTATTTCTTTAGATGCAGATTATGCAGGTCAATCATACGATAGCTCTTTATTTATACAAGATATTATTGAGCTGTTTATGTATGATTGGCTGAATACATCAATGATAGAGACATGGATAAGGTGAGATCTTGTTTATACATCCATATACCTTGTGTAAGATCCGGTGATCTGGTTTCTTATATATTAATGCATACACCTATATGTTTTGCAGCTACCTAGTCGAAGATCATTGCAAACAATTTGCATTTGATCATGTGGGATTTTTGATTCCATCATTGATTAGTTTGGTAGCTAAAGACCCTGATAATGTTCAACAATATTGTATAGATGCTTTTACAATTTTTGGTCAGCAAAAGAAGACGATAATAATAGCTCCATTCAATGTCAAGTAAGTTTACTTTATTTATAATTTGGACTTAAGAAATTTCCATTTTTATTTTGCATTTTGAGTTATTAATTGTTAACTTCTTACTTCTAGCGGTAGACATTGGGAGTTACTAGTTATTGTCCCCGGGACATTCACTGTTTATTATCTAGATCCTGCGGGGAGTACATTGAACACTAAAATTGGACACGTAATGAGAATGCCATTATTCTGGTGAGAAATATTTCATTTTTATATCCGTTAACATCTTTTATTACATTACTATTTACTTATGCAATTTATTGTGTTATATTAACATGTAGGGGTTTAGATGCATTCAAAAAGGCTGGAGGAACGGTCCCAAGGAAAAAGAACCAGCCAATAAATTGGCAGAACGTACAAGTAAGTTCCCGACTCGAATATATATATTATTGATGTGAATTGTGCTTAGTTGTATTATTTTGTATGTTTCAATTTATAGTGTGCTACACAAGACAATGGCTGGGCATGCACATACTATGTGATGCGATTTATGCAGATGATTATCAAATATGCCGCATTGGACATCGATACCATACATGAGGTATTATATATAGTCTCATTAGTTAGTATGCAATATATCAATCTTATATTATTTTTATATTATTACTTATATATATACATCATTCTCTTTGCAGGTGTTTAAAACTGACAACACTACAGGTAAACGTTTAAAAAATATACATGCTCCATATACGATGGAAGCATTAAATGAAGTAAGAGAAGAATGGGAAAAAGCCATACAAGCAGTGGCAACTGTAAGATATAATTAGGATGTTGATAGCGATAATGAATGATACTATGTAAATGAATATTTCTGAATGTTAATACATGTATTTGAATGTTTCTATATGTGTGAATGTGAGAATTGAATTGATGTCTGAATGTATGTACTTGTGTAGAATTTTGCTTGTGACTTTTGCAGGTTTGCGGCCTGTTTGTAGGCTGATATCAATGGATGTCGTAAACCTGCAGTTCAGAAAACTGAACTGCAGGTTCTCATCCTGCTGACCAGCCACAGCAGGCCTGCAAACTGATATGAAAAAAAAAATATAAATAGGCGTCGGTTATTTATCGAAAACCGTCAGCAAAGACATACAGCGTCGGTTATTTGATAAAACTGCCGCCTAATAGTACAAACAACCCAACCGTGCAGGATAGCACGGCCGTGGTGTAAATGGCGTCGGTTATTCATATAAAACCGACGCCTATAGTACTAACACAGCCGTGCAGGGAAGCACGGCCATGCAGGGAAGCACGGCTGTGTCGTCTTGAAGTACAAGCGTCAGTGGTTTAGTATATAACCGACGCCAAAAGTGTTCGCGCCACAGAAAATGTGTCGGTTATCTACTAAAACACCGACGCTATATTCCATATAGGCGTCGGTTGTGTAGTAAATAACCGACGCACAAAGTGCCCTAGATGACGCCATTTTCTGTGGCGCGAACACTTTTGGCGGCGGTTATTTACTAAACAACCGACGCCAATAGGACAAATAGGCATCGGTTAAAAAACCGACGCCGAAGTGTTCAACCTTTAGCGGCGCCCACATAGGCGTCGGTCGGAAACCGACGCCAAATGGGGTTAAATGAACGACGCCAAAGGCTGTTTCTGTAGTAGTGGCTCTTGTTGGGAGGCAACCCAACCCTATCTTCCTTTTATTGCTTTTCCTTTACCTTATTATTTCATCATGTTCTATTTTCTCCTTCTCTAACACTCCAAATGATCGGCTCACAAAGCCAATCGATCGGTTGGGGATTCTTGAACAACGGCCCTTCTACAACTCAAATGATCGGTTGGTACATAAACTTATCGGTTGGATCCAGTCAAGCATCCCCCAAGCCAACTGTTGGTTGAATGTGAGGTGCCCCGACACCTCGGATCCTTCCCTACGACTAAACTGATCAAAACCTTTAACCATCCAGCTTGACCACTAGTCGATCGATTCGGCGCCCTTCCTTGGCTATATAAACTCCCTAGGGCAATCCTCACCCTCACCAATTCCACTCTAACCTAGTCGCCACTCTCGGCCACCTGAGTTCTCTCACACACTTGAGCTCCCTCCCAGCTGAGCGATCTACCTAGCAACTGACCGGTGATGTTGAGTTCTCTCACCCACCTGAGCTCCCGCCCAGCCAAGCGATCTGCCTCCTAGCCGATCGGTGACGCTGCCAGTCGAGTGATCTACTACCTAGCCGATCGGTGAAGTTTCCAGCTGAGCACCTAGAAATCTTAGCCGACCGATGTGGCAGCAAGAAACTGCCTCACCTACTTGAGCTCATCCTCTATGAGACGACCCCTTCAGTAGGCCCACCACCCCGCACGATGGAAGCCGACCAGCTACCTTTACAGCCGAACGATCTGCGCCTCAGTCAGCCGCCTCTACCCCGACACACTCGTCTCATCTACTCTGTGAGCTACTCGACTCCACTTTGCCTCCTCCTCAAGATGCCCATGTTGTGCACCCACTGTTCATCTCAAGCCATCACCTCGCCACATCTGCCAGCCGTGGTGCCTCAGATGCCTTCAAGCCACTAATCTCATAGCTGAGCCGATCGACTGGCTTAACGAAGCCGAGAGCGTAGGTCCTGACCCGCTCGACCTGCCTTCACCCTCGATTCACATAGGCAAGCACCAGTGCCCCTCCTTCAACCGATGAGATGCCTGTCCTTAACCTCAGTTGCTCGTCTGAGAATCCCAACTAATTGACTTAAATCTCCAGCCGATCAGCTCGACTCTCCCACAACAACCATGTTCATCATATTTCACAAGAACAAGGGGAAGTCCATAGCCTCTTCCTCCTGGGACCCACCTCGCTGATCTAGATCTCACATCGAGATTCAGTTCCACACACCATCCCCCATCGGTGAGTCCTTACTCGAGCCCAATGAGGACATGCGCAATGACATCAATGAGGCGGAATATCTTCTTTGAGAGATGGAGAGAAACCAAAAGGTGAGAAACGACCCAGACTCCACTACCCCCCATTCACCCTGCATAGCCCCCATTCCCAGTAGCTATGTCTAGTTCACCAGCACCGACCACCTCTAACATTATGAAAACTTGTTTTCTATAGGTGTCTCCCTCCCCCATTGAGCATGTGGCACTACCCTCGACTCCCTCAGAATATGTGAAGCCACCGACAACATTCTCCACAAAAACTACATCCTCCTCTTCCCCTACCATGTCACCTTAGGGTATAGTGATCTCACTCTTGAGTTCCTATCTACATTTCACCACTATCATTGTTACCGAGGCAACTCTAGATGCAAGATCTAGATTTTCGGGGAAAATATGGAGATATCTGCCCATCAGCTCACTTCCTTCATCCTTTACGGTGGTGATGATTACTAGTTCGATCAATGTATGAAGTGACTCCATGAATCCTACCCCGACCGATATGACAAAGACAAGTTCTGAGCTAAGATCACTGGCCTCCTTCCTTGCCTTCCTAGTGGGCCCAAGGCTTCCAACATTCACAACCCAGTGATCTGCTACCTCCATCGTATCCTTGCTTGCACCATTTTCAGTAGAGAAGGTACCCAGGGAACCATCACCCATATTGAGATCTACGCCCTTTGGTTCCTCTTGAATGAAGAACCCTTCAATAGGGGGAATGCTATTTTGGAGCACTTCAACACCCAAGCTAGCTTTACCACCTCATCATCATTTCTCATCTGCCATTTCATCACCTAACTAGACACGTTTCTTGTCTACACCCACATCCCCTTCACACCACTCCCACTTAAAAATCACCTGATTGACATATATTACCTAAAAACTAGCACGTTCATCTGCATGGGTTCCAATGGTGTCTACTACCTGCTTTTCAAGGATTCGCAGGAGGTTCTATAGCTTCCTCTTCATGCAAGGTTTGCCACAGAAAACCTTATCCATGAGCTCACTGATCTAGAAGGACACATCCATATGTACAGTCTGGAGCACCCAGACCCATATGACGTCCAGCAGCACCTGAATGAGATCTAGCACGAGCACCAGTGCTAGGGCCACCAGCTCAACCATATGTATCTGATGCAGTATTCACAGGAGTCTTGGCATGTGGACTGCGGCCACATGCCCCTAGCCGCCCATCCTACGAGGAGTATGGAGCCCAGTAGGCATACCCAGATCCCCACTCTCCTTACTGGGGAAACTAATATGCCTCCTACTAGCAGTATCCACCACCGTAGTGATTCTCTTCCCTCCATCTCATTCTAAGGGTTTGCTCAGGATGAGCAAAAATCTAAGTCTGGGGTGGGGGTGGGTGGTACATGTTCCACCCCTTATCTTTCCTTTTAGCATTTTTGTAAGAACCCTGACCTTCGTTTTGGGCTTACCTTTTTTGCTTTGCCTAAACCTTGTGTTTAGATGTGTGCTAATCATCTCCAATGGCGATTAGGGTTTGTTTGTGCTTTGTTGAGAGTTGGAGGTGCAACTTACAAATAACCCAAGCCTTAGGGTTGATGTGCAAGTTTGACACCTTGAGAGATGTTTCTATCTTTCCTTGTATCCTCTAGGGTTGAGAGGATGGGTTGGGCTCATTTCTTGAGCAGCCTTGGGTTTTGTTTTGCCTTGTTTAGGCTTTGTCTTTCTTTGTTGGGCCTTGTGTCGGGCAAGCCCTAGGTGTATCGGCCAAGCTTGAGTGTGTCGACCAGGATGGTGTATCGACTAAGGTGCTGGTGGGTGTATCAGGTTACCATGTTGGGCGACACACACCCCACTTGACCTAGACTCGTTTGTGTCACCTTCTTTGTACAAGTGGATGTTGCCTTTCTAGTGGATGGCAAGTCATGGAGAAGTGGTTTGGGATGCTAGCATGTGGCATAACCCTTGGGCAAGTGGTGGTTGGGTAGACACATGTGGAGCAAGCCCTTAGTGGATGCCAACTTAACCCTCTTGTTTATATACCCCCTTCTTTGCTAGCTTGGGATCCATTTCTCTCTTTGGTTGCCTTCCCTCTTCCTTGGTGGATGATACCTCTCCTTGGTGAGCTTGGTGTCCGATACACTTGGTATAGCAAGCTTGGTGGCCAATATCCTTGGTGGAGTCATCTTCTTCCTCTAGTGGTGGTCAAACCCTAGAGCGTGTCTTGGTTCTCTTCTTGTGGTGAGCATCTCCCCTCTTTCCTTGGCACCTTCTTCTCCTTCTTTCTTGTTCTTCGTCCATGGTGGTTATGAGATTTGTTTTTCTTCTTATGGTGGCCGAAGGTGGTTCTTGGAGCTTGGAAGCTTGGTGCTAGAAGCTTGGAGCTTGCTTGAGGTGGGTTACATAACTCCTAACCCTAGATATACTACTTCCTTTTCATGTTGCATGTTTATATGTCATCTTAATTGACCATGCATCTTGTTAGATATGTTTCTTGCCCTAGTATGTACCCTTTTATCTTGTTATATATATAGTGGTCATGTTGTTGATGTGCTCTTAGACCTTGTGGCTGAACCTTGAGTTTAGGGTTCTTTGGGAAAAACCCCTCTCTCCCTTTTGGTTTTGAGAAGTGAGTTCGATCTCTAGTGGTGTAGGCAAAACCCCTCTCTCTTAGTTGTTGGGAGGTGAGTCTATGCTCTAGTTGCTTGGGCAATACCCTTCTCTCACCATGGATTTAAGAGGTGAGCCTTGGTTGGACGTTGACCTAGTGAAGGTTGGAATCATGACCGATAAGGGGATGATCCACCTTGTTGCCCAATATGTGATGGAGGTTGTGCAAAAACCCTCTCTATTGGTTGTTGAGAGGTGAGCCAACTCTCTTGATCTATTAGGGTTTGATGATGGTGATCTTAAGGTTGATGATGACCAAACCGATATGGTCCTTGTGCCTTACACGATACCCTTTTGTGGTGCTTTGCACGATACCCCTCTTCTAGGGTTTTGTCTTGGGCGTTATGATAATGGTGGTTTCCCGACATGGAATCCTAACCCTAATGGGAGATAGGGTCTTGATCGTTAGTGATGGTTGTGCTGCCCGACACATCTTCACACTTGGATGCCCGATATCACCTTGCACTTGGGTGCACGATATACCATGCACATAGCTGAATGTCATAGCTCTTAGATCTGGATACATGACACACTTTTGGCTTAGTTGCATGATACAACTATGCTCCTTGGTTTCACGACATCCTTGGTGCATGGGTGCACGCCTTGGTTGGCTGATATGAGTGGCTAAGTGCCCTAGTTGTAACATCCCTGACCTGGGTTATGCTTAAACTCTAGATCTTTTGTTTAGGAAAGATAATTATATGCTTTCTCTTATCTTTTGAAAAGTAATTAAGGTTCAACAGGAACTTATGTTTCAATTTTAGTCCTTTTCGAATAATGTTGAAGCAATGTTTTGCCTATTTTGGACTAAA
Source organism: Alisma plantago-aquatica (assembly GCA_963693085.1). Classification (NCBI taxonomy): domain Eukaryota; kingdom Viridiplantae; phylum Streptophyta; class Magnoliopsida; order Alismatales; family Alismataceae; genus Alisma; species Alisma plantago-aquatica. Next base: position 824,845,754 of record OY856414.1, on the reverse strand, counting down.
GTGCAAATTACCCAAGTTGAGGGGTTAACTTGCAAATGTTACATGATAAAATGTTCCTCAAGCATTGAAGCATCATATGAATGAGAATGATGCATAGGTATGGCTTGTGATAGCCTGAGCACCAAGAAAGAGCTTATTAAGCAATGTTGAGCATTAAAACCTAGTTTTGGTGTAATGTGCAATTTACCCAAAACCTAGGGTTTAATATGAAAAATTCCACTTCTAGAGAGTCCCTAATGTTTCTTGGTATTAATTAGATACAAGAAAATCATAGGGTCATCTCATTTGAATCTCTTTGGAAGAGAGAGAATCTTGATATTAAAATAATCAAGATTTAAGCATAATTGAAACCCAAATTCAATTTAATGCAAAAATAAATATATTATTTGAAGTGCACATCAACTAAAAAGGAATGGTTGAAATATTATAGTGCAAGGACGTCCAAATGTCTTGAGTTTCACCGAAATATCCTAAGTAGGTGAAGAATCCACTTGCAATTGTTAATTAAAAAGAATTGTCCACTAAAAATGGATAATAGTATTGTAATGATTAAGGTGCTTAAAGTGGTTGCTTTTAATTCAAGGATAAACGAGAGGTTTTTGAAGGCAAGGATGATGGCTTCGTATGTAATGAAGTGAGGGGGATAAGTGGCATCAATTTTGGGAGTTAAAGGATTTTTATAACACTTTCTCTCTCTTGAAATTTCCTTACATATATCCCATTTTTCACCCAGATGAAAGACTCTTTCGAATCTACTTTCTCTCCTTGATTTGGCCATGCATAAGGGAGATAAGGAGAAATAGGAGGACGTACCCCAACCTGTAGGTAAGCTCCATAACCATCTTCAACCTTGAGTTCATGGTGGAAATCGAAATTCAATGCTTGTTTTCTTCTTTTCTCCATTCAATCTTCAACTTTAGCCAATCCTTTCACTCAAAGACTTGAGAACGAACCTTAGACAGTTGAGAGAGCTTCATTCACCATTGAGGACGTGAATCTTGAAGCTTGGATTCAACTTTGAAGGCGGGTTATATAACTTGAACCCTTAAACATCATTATTGATTTCATTTCTTCATCATATATTGATTCCTTTTTCATTCCCAAATTTTCTTTTAAACAATTGTTGAAATCACCACAAAGATCACAGAAAATTTCGAAGGTTTGTAGCTTGAAGATGATGATGTAATCTTAGCACACACCTCAACAAAAATCATGAGCAAACAATTTCACTTCTTGGTGACAAACGGTCTCAAGACCGTTCGAGGTCAAACAGTCTCAAGACCATTTAAGGTCAATAGGTGTCATGGTTGGATGGAGATCCAATGGTTACAATTGATCTAGTTCCAAAGGTTTCAACAATTGATGGTTCCTTTATTACAAACCCTAGATCGATTTAAGATAAAACCCTAGTTTAAGTTCAATTGATTTCATTGCTGATTTGACCATTCGGTCTTCAAACCGTTTGGGGACAAAACGGTCTCAAACCATTTAGGGTTTAGTAATATTTAATTCAAATGGTCTCAAACCGTTTAGGGTTTAATAATATTTAATTCAAATAGTCTCAAACCGTTTAGGGTTTAATAATATTTAATTCAAACAGTTTCAAAACTGGTTGAAGGAATTAGGGAAAGACCGTTTGGATAAATGAGATCAAGACTATTTGGAGGTCAAGCACCTCAAGACCGTTTGGAGGTCAAGCACCTCAAGATCGTTTAGAGGTTGAGTACCTCAAGACTGTTTGGAGTTTTATTTGAACCAAGACCATTTAAGGTCTAAACGGTATCAGACCGTTTAGAGGATTGGTCCAAGACCATTTGGAAGATTGGACCAAGACCGTTTGAGGGTCAATGGGACTAAGATCGTTTGAAGGGTCAATTGGTCCAAGACCATTTGAAGGTCTAATTGGTTCAAATCATCTAATTACTTCTAACCCCATAAGTGGTTGAAGGGTATATCAAGGATGATTTCAAATGGAAGTACCTTTAAAGTGCTTAGGTAATGGGTATAATTAAAGTGATTACCACTTGATGCTTATGAAAGTATTAAATTCAATACACCATGTTAAACATAGGTGTATGTCCTTAGAGAGAGGTTAAGTCAACCCAATAAGGTATGATGACAATGTTTTGTGTGTTCCTAAGAACATGGAACAATGATAAGTATGATTTATACTTACATAATGCTATGTTCTTCAAGATATGTGGAAGGACTGATTTAGGGATTGGATTAATGAGATGATCATTAAACTCTAATTAATGGAAAATGGAAACCCTAATCGAGAAAGATGAGAAACCCTAACCCTAATTTTCGGTAAAGGGTTGAGAAATTCTAATTGAAATGAAATGGGAAATCCCTAACCCTTATTTGAGTAAAGGGTTGTGAAACCCTAAGATGGGATGATGTTATGTAAAAACCCTAATACAGGGTATTGTTATATGGAACCCTAATACAAGGTGATGTTATGTGAAAACCTGATAAAGGATGATGTTATGTAAAACACTAATCTAGGGTGATGCTATATGAAACCTTAACCCTAATATAGGATGAAGGTATGTGAAACCCTAATTTTGGGTTATAGTGCATAAAACCCTAAAACTTGAGCGGTATGATGATAATCCCTAACCCCAATTTTGGGTAATGGGATGAGTATCCCTAATTGACATGACTTTGGAAACCCTAACCCTAATGAGGGAAAGTGATGCTACCATTACATTGCATAGTGTTGATATGTAATTGATATAATTGTTATCATGTGTACTAACCATGCAGGTATCATGAGATGTTGGGCATAGCCAGGTATGAGCTATGATGCTTTATCATTGAAAATGTTTTATGGGCCTTGTGAGCCATAATATGCTTTGTTGCCTAGAAAGAGGTAACAAGATATTAAATGGGCCTTGAAAATCCATGTGAGATGCTTATGTAACAAGTATCATGTTTACCTTGGTCAGTTGACCTCAAGGTATTAGTTACCTGATAAGTGGTAACAAGTGTTCTTTAATGAATTGAGGGTTTGAATACCCATATTACATAATCATGATGATGAGATGTTAAGGGATGAGAATGCCCATGATGTGACAAGGGATTGAGATCCCAATATTTTATAAAGCTTTGAGAAGTAATTGATAGAAGTATTACACATTCTTTGTAGCATTTTTTATAATAATTTATGTTTGAAAACCTGACTGATGCTAAGAGAATATGATAATGCACTTAATTAATTAAGTAAAATCTTATCATGTAGAGCCCAGACCATAGATCCATCATCGTCAGTAATTGGTGATGGTGAAACAGGTTTTCCTATGGGAATTACTGGAATGCATATTTTGAATATGTGGGGATAATGGACGAAAATATCCTTACACCTCATAGGAATGACTGAGGTCCATATCCTATGTACAAGAATGTTTATGGACCATATCCCAATAAGAGTATGGATATGGGTCATAACTCCACAATACCAGGAATTGGCTACGGGCCATATCCTGAAAAGAGTATATGCTATGAGCTATAACTCTATAGCGAAGATGCCAGTATACCCTGGAAAGCTATTTAGCAGAGACACAAGATGTCCTGCATATGATCTCTTACTGACCGATACAGATGAGGTGATGGAGTCTGGATCTTCCATTGACCTATGTATGGTTTCTATGCTTTACTTAGTCATGGTCGGTTGGAGCATGAGCGGTATACCTCATCTCCTCAGGGCATAAGTATGATTGTAAAATGTAATCAATCGTGTAGCGTATTTTCTCAAGGATGAAATATGGAATTCATTGGTTGATGTTATATTGTTTATTGTATCCTAAAGTGGATAAATATAATACATGTTCTTCATATTCCTTATTAAAAGAATAGATTATCTACTACTTATCACTTTATAGTTGTAATACTTTAAGAGGTGACATTGCTCTATTCTGCTTAATAATGATTAAATCCTAATATTTAATGAAGATTCCTATGTTCATTTTATTATTATGCATCTAAAATAATAATATTTCTGGTGGAGAGTTATATCTCTCGCTGGGACAACTTTCAATTGTCTCACTCCCGTGGGATTCAACCTTTTTAGGTGGACGAGGACGAGGAGGTAGAAACCCTACAACAGGGGAAGGACAGCAGAAACAGGGACAACAATAAAATCTCAAGTGGAGATACTGACTGTCGTGTCATGTAGATATGAGTCATATGAGTCGTCTCTGTACTCTCAGGTCCTAGGAGTTAGTAGTTAGTGTGTTTATGATTGATCTGAGATTTTGGCTTGATTCCTCGAGGTTCTTATGCTTCCTGTGTATAGTTTTTAACAGAGCAATTGATATTTGTAACCCTCGAGAAGGGATGATACAGGATATGTACTTTGTGAACCAGAATGTATGTGTAAATATTATTTTGTTTCTTCTTATATGAGTTTCCTTAAAATGGATCTCCTTGTAAATGGTTTTAATTTTTAGTGATTTTCAGTAATTATGCTACTTATGTTTAATTCTGCAATTAATTACACTATAACAGTCTGATTTGGTGTTGGGTCATCTCAATTTAGTTGGTATCAGAGCACTAGGTTCACTGAGTCTACAGAGACATAGGATTAAGGTTGTTGAGTCTGTTCTAGTGTCTTCCAGTTTATTTGATAGTGTCTTCTGCTCATATAGGAGAAGAAGAACTTAAAGATGCCTGGATCACACGAAGAACATGCTGCTGAGAGCAACATTGTTGCACTAGGAAGAGGTGGAAGGGACCATACTAGGGAGGAACCATAACCTGAACATCCCCAGCTTAACCAAGCTGCATTGGAAAAACCCAGCCTTCCACGACCTATTTGGGCAGTTCAAGGCAACCATGACACATATGGAGGACAGGATCCCACCACCTGCCCCTAGAGAAGCAACCCATAATGAAGGACAGGGAGCCGACAAGACTTTCGAATGACTTCGTCGAGTTGGAGCCACAGAATATGCTGGTACAGCTGACCCAACAGACGCAGATATGTGGCTGACTAAGCTAGATAAGGCCTTTAGAATCCTCAATATCCCTGAATCAGAGAAGGTAAGGCATGAAGTGTACCTTCTTAAGGGGATTGCTGGCCACTGGTGGACAATAGAAGAGGGAAAGAGGCCAGGTGTTGAAATCAGATGGGAGGAATTCTGATGAGAATTTGTCAGTAGATATTTCCCCAAGACATTTCTAGACGAGAAAATTTCTCAATTTGAACGGATAAGGCAAGGACCACTAAACATTAGTGAGTATGAAGCTAAGTTTATGGAGCTTCTATGGTTCTGTCAGCATATGGCTGTTGCTGATGAGGAGAGGATTCATCGTTTTGAGAAGGGGTTGAATGCTAAATTGACCACTCTTGTATCTACCTTAGAGAATAGGGGGAGGTTCGCCACCTTTGTGGAGTCCATGAGAAGGATAGAAAGGTCTGTGACTGAGAAGTGTCAGGCTCATAGTAAGAAGGTATATACACAGTTCCAGGGACAGAGGTCTGAAAGTTTTAAGAAACTGAGATTTTCTGCACCAGCAGCACCACTGAGGTTCAATACCCAGACGCAATGGACGTCAAGTAGGGGTAGGGGCCATAGTTTTCCTCCAAATAGATCCCCCAGTACAACATCAACATCAGCAACTGGACCTTTTAGACCATATCAAGAGAATAGAACCTGTCACCAGTGTAGACAGGTAGGACATCTAGTAAGGGATTGTCTAGTTGGGAACACAGTGGTAACCCAACCACCAAGGCAGAGTCAACAAGGTCATCAGAGGAAACAGATTTCGAGTGGCGCTAGAGGATGTGGACAAGCATCCCTAGCTGGTTTGTCGGCATCCAACAATCGAGCATAGAATCAACAACAACCAATGGTGAGATTCAATGCGATGAATCAACCTGAAGCAGTAGTCAACCCTTGAGTTGTGACAGGTCAGATGGAACTATTTCATTCTAATATGTCTTCATCCTACTTCGTATCTATTTTGATTGATCCGGGTGCTACGCATTCCTTTATCACACGATAAGTGATCCTTGACTGCAATATGACTATTAGTCATAGAGCGGATAGTCTGTTGTTAGAAACCCCTCTGATGGGTTCTACTGTGTTGCGAGAGGTGTGCTCTCCCTACATTCTTTCCTTTTCTAAATATCACATTCAGGTGGATCTTATACCACTTGAGATGCATGGGTTTGATATAATTCTTGGGATGGACACCCTAGAAAAGTATAAGGTTGTCTTGGATTGTGAGTCCAAGAAAGTTGTGTTCACTGATGATGGTGACACGTGGATCTTTTAGGGAGATAGAAAGATTTTTCTAACCTTTCTTGTGTCATCTATGGTAGATGAGAAGATGATGAGACAAGGATGCTTTGCATTCTTGGCTCATGTGGTGGATACCACAATGGAGAGCCCTAATCTTTCAGAAGTTTCGATAGTTAGGGAGTTTGAAGATGTATTCCCTAAGGAACTTCCACGTGTACCTCTGCCGTGAGAGATTGATTTTGAGATTAATCTAATCTCAGGCACACAACCAATAGCACAAACACCGTATAGAATGGCACCTGATGAGATGGCAGAGCTCAAGAAACAGCTGCAGGAGTTACTTGAAAAAGGTTTTATCCGACCGAGTACTTCACCATGGGGTGCTCCGGTTCTCTTTGTTAAGAAGAAGGATGGATCGATGTGGTTATGCATTGATTACAGACAGTTGAATAAAGTAACCATAAAGAACAAGTATCCTCTGCCAAGGATCGATGACTTGTTTGATCAGTTATGTGGTGCAACTATCTTCTCTAAGATAGATCTGAGGTCGGGATATCATCAGTTGTGTATCAAGGAAAGTGGCATGCCTAAGTCTGCCTTTAGAACAAGGTATGGTCACTGTGAGTTCATAGTTATGTCGTTTGGACTAACTAATGCACCAGCTGCATTCATGGAACTCATGAATAGAATCTTTCGGCATTTTCTTGATCAATTCATCATAGTCTTCATAGATGACATCTTGATATACAACAGAGATGCTCAACAACATGAGCAGCACCTCCGTCAGGATAACTTTGCTAAGAGAGCATAAGCTGTATGCTAAGTTTAGCAAATGCGAGTTCTGGTTACCAAAAGTTTCTTTTCTAGGACATGTAATATCTACCTCAGGTATCCATGTTGATTCTAAGAAGGTAGAATATGTCCTGCAATGGGAACAACCAAAGACACCAACAGAGATACGTAGTTTCCTAGGACTGACAGGTTATTATAGAAGGTTCATTAAGAACTTCAGTTCTATAGCTTTACCCCTAACCAAGTTGACTCAGAAGGAGGTTCCTTTTGTCTGGAATGACAAGTGTCAACATTCTTTCTAGCTGTTGAAAAAAGGTTAACAAGTGCACCTGTGCTGGTGTTACCTGAACAAGGGAAGGGGTACATAGTTTTCTATGATGCATCTAAGAATGGTCTGGGATGTGTGTTGATGTAGGATAATCAAGTGATTTCTTTTGCCTCTCGACAGCTTAAGAAACACGAGGAGAATTATATGATACATGATCTAGAGCTAGCTGCTATCGTTCATGCTTTGAAGATCTGGAGACATTATCTCTATGGAGAAACATTCCAAATTTTCACAGACCATAAGAATCTAAACTATATCTTCTCACAACATGAGTTGAACATGAGACAACGCCGCTGGATGGAGTTAATCAAGGACTACAATTGTACAATTGATTATCATCCAGGGAAGGCTAATGTAGTGGTTGATGCACTAAGTAGGAAATCATCATCACTAACCCTAGATAAAACATAGTTGAACTCCTTAGTATGCTTTAAAAGAGATATGCTTATCTCCTTGAGGTAAAACAATGTACAGCTTAAGGTATTATTGTTAGTCAAGTTGTTAGCTGAGATGCAAGTGAAACCTACTCTGAGACAGTAGATTAAAGAAGCACAACAAACTAATATTGTAGTTCAGCAGATTAGGTCAGAGTATGGTAGTGAGAAACGGGATGGCTTTCATGAGTCATAGGATCAGGTAGTCTATTATCATGGTAGGATGGTAGTACCTGATGCCAATGACTTAAGCAAGTTAGTCTTGGAGGAAGCACATTCCTTGATGTGTGCAATGCATCCAGGGAGCACCAAAATGTATCATAACTTAAAAGATATGTATTGGTGGCCAGGATTGAAGAAGGATGTAGCTACGTTTGTTATGAAGTGTCCGGTGTGTTAGTAGGTTAAAGCTGAACATTAAAAGCCCACAGGAACAATGCAACCTTTGCCTATGTCACAGTGGAAATGGGATCATGTGACCATGGACTTTGTGGTTGGTTTGCCCAAAACAACCAAAGGTCATGATTCCATATGGGTGATAGTTGATAGGTTGACTTAGATAGTACATTTCCTTCCTGTCAAAACAACCTACACTGCTGAGAAGCTTGCACAGATATATATAGATGAGATAGTGTGGTTGCACGGGGTTCCAGCTACTATTGTTTCTGATAGAGGTACCCAGTTCACGAGTCATTTTTGGGAATGACTACATAAAGCTTTGGGTACCCAGTTAAGGTTTAGTACTATCTTTCACTCAAAAACAGATGGACAACCTGAGAGGACCATACAAACCTTGGAGGATTTGCTTAGAGCATGTGTCCTTCAGTTTGTAGGAAGTGGGGATCTACACCTGAGTTTGATAGAATTAGCTTACAATAATAGCTATCAACACAGTATTGATATGGCACCATATGAAGCATTATGTGGTAGACATTGTAGATCTCCTTTATGTTGGTATGAAACAGGAGAGTATCAACTTTTGGGTCCTGAGCTTGTGCAAAAGACAACTGAGAAGATTAAAGTAATACAACAACAACTAAAGACTACACAGGATAGGAAGAAGTCATACACCAACAAACGGCAAAGACCTTTAGAATTCCAAGTTGGAGACAGAGTATACCTCAAGGTCTCACCTTGGAAAGGTGTCCTTAGATTTGGGAAGAAGGGAAAGTTAGCTCCTAGATTTATGGGGCCTTATCCAATCATTGAACGGATTGGAAAGGTAGCCTATAAGCTGGAGTTGCCACCTGAGCTGCATAAGTTGCATCTAGTGTTCTATATCTCCATGCTGAGAAAGTGTCATCCTGACACAGAGTTAGTTCTACAACCTGTGGAGGTAGAACTAAATGATGATATATCATATGTTGAAGGACCTGTGATGATCCTTGATAAAAGAATTAAAAAGTTGAAAAAGAAAGACATATGTCTTGTGAAATTTCTCTGGCATCATTGTGGCATTGAAGAAGCTATGTGGGAGCTAGAAGAAGATATGAGGAGGAAGTACCCTTCTCTTTTCTCTAGATGATTTCGGGGACGAAATCCCTATTAGGGGTGGATAAATTTGTAACATCCCTGACCTGGGTTATGCTTAAACCCTAGATGTTTTATTTAGGAAAGATAATTATATTCTTGCTCTTATCTTTTGAAAAGTAATTAAGGCTCAAGATGAACTTATGTTTCAATTTTAGTCCTTTTCGAATAATGTAGAAGCAATGTTTTGCCTGTTTTGGACTAAAGTGCAAATTACCCAAGTTGAGGGGTTAACTTGCAAATGTTACATGATAAAATGTTCCTCAAGAGTTGAAGCATCATATGAATGATAATGATGCAGAGGTATGGCTTGTGATAGCCTGAGCACCAAGAAAGAGCTTATTAAGCAATGTTGAGCATTAAAACCTAGTTTTGGTGTAATGTGCAATTTATCCAAAACCTAGGGTTTAATATGCAAAATACCACTTCTAGAGAGTCCCTACTGTTTCTTGGTATTAATTATAGACAAGAAAATCATAGGGGCATCTCATTTGAATCTCTTTGGAAGAGAGAGAATCTTGATATTAAACTAATTAAAATTTAAGCATAATTGAAACCCTAATTCAATTTAATGCAAAAATAAATATATTAGTTGAAGTGCCCATCAACTAAAAAGGGTTTGGTTTAAATCCTATATTGCAAGGATGTCTAAATGCCTTGAGTTGCACCGAAATATCCTAAGTAGGTGAAGAATGCACTTGCAATTGTTAATTAAAAAGAATTGTCCACTAAAAATGGATAATAATATTGTAACGATTGAGGTGCTTAAAGTGGTTGCTTTTAATTTAAGGATAAATGAGAGGTTTTTGAAGGAAAGGATGATGTCTTCGTATGAAAGGAAGTGATGGTGATAAGTGGCACCAATTTTGGGAGTTAAAGGATTTTTATAACACTTTCTCTCTCTTGAAATTTCCTTACATATATCCCATTTTTCACCCACATGAAAGACTCTTTTTCGAATCTACTTTCTCTCCTTGCTTTGGCCGTGCATAAGGGAGGTTAGGGGATATAGGAGGACGTACCCCAACTTGTAGGTAAGCTCCATAACCATCTTCAACCTTGATTTCATGGTGGAAATCGAAATTCAATGCTTATTTTCTTCTTTTCTCCATTCAATCTTCAACTATAGCCAATCCTTTCACTCAAAGACTTGAGAATAGACCTTGGACAGTTGAGAGAGCTTCATTCACCATTGAGGACATGAAGCTTGAAGCTTGGATTCAACTTTGAAGGCGGGTTATATAACTTGAACCCTTAAACATCATTATTGATTTCATTTCTTCATCATATGTTGATTCCTTTTTCATTCCGAAATTTTCTTTTGAACAATTGTTGAAATCACCACAAAGATTATGTTGAGGAGGAACTTGTCCTTGACCGCGAGAGTGGCTGGGATTATGTTGAGGAGCAAGGTTTGTGATTTGAAATGAAATACATACACGAGAGTGATGTATGGAGTTAAAATCATCATCACTTCACCGGGAGGTGAGTGATGACTACAAACCTCCTTTGCAAGTTAATTAACATGTTTAAATTCATATTTTAATATAAGCTATGATGTGATAGTGAAATCCCAAGTTTAAGATCCTTCCAAATCTGAATCTTAACCTTTCTTAAGTGATAATTTACTGTTTTGTTTTAAATCTATAATTTAATTGTTCTAATCCAATCATCTTATGTACAACGATCTAGATTATTGAAAATCATAACTCTTGCGCCTAACTAACCAACACTCCTTGTGTTCGACCTCGACTACAACTACTCTCGTATACTTGCGGGATATATCTAGTTGAGTAAAAGATCATTCTTATGATTGAAACTTGATAGTGTAAACAACCAACAAGTTTTTGGCGTCGTTGCTGGGGAGCATCGGTATTCCTATTAGAGTAAGAGTTGTTGATAAGTAAATGAGACTAGATCACAACCTTCATATCCACCCTCACATCCATAAATCATAATTCATCATGATCATCATAATTTGTTGTATCTTCCATATTTGTTTTTATATCTCACTCACCTTGTTTATTTGCAGGAGCATATGGGGTGTTCATAAAAAGATCCTTGAACGGTGCATATCTCTACATTTAGAAAATGAACACACTATTTGAAGCCCTCATGGATAAAGAAGGAGTGAAACCCAAACATGTATGGAGGAATCACAACCCACACAACCATCATCCATGTCCCCATCATATGCACCACCCTCATCCACACATCCTTCATCCACACCACCATCAATCACACCTAATTCATCGCCATCATATATACCACCAACAACTATACCACATTCTTCAACACCCTCATATACACCACCAACATCCATACAACATACACCACCACCATCTACACCACATCTACCTAATCCTCTGGATTCACATGAAGAACTAATCAAGGAGGATGACCTTCCTCTTAAGGACTACTTTGGTACAACTACAATGAACATGAGTGGACCTATTAATATTTCAGAATTTGAGGCAGAGGAGTTTTCTATCAGCCCATCCATCATACAACTGCTACAGCTGAATGCATTTGGAGGGACACCAATGAAGGATCCAAACCTCCACATTGCTGAATTTCTGCAGTTGCTAAGCACCATAAAGATATATGGTGTTCCTACTGATGGGATATGTCTGATTCTTTTTCCATTCTCTCTTAAAGATAGAGCCAAGGCATGGCTCTATACTTTGCCAAATAAGTCAATCAGCACTTGGGAGGAGCTTCTAAAGGTCATTTTGGCAAGATATTTTCCACCTAGCAAAACTTTGCAGCTAAGGAGTCAACTCATCAATTATTCTCAAAGGGAGGGAGAGACCTTGTATGATACATGGGAGAGGTTCAAAGATCTTCAAAATTTTTGTCCACATCATGGTCTAAGCAATTGGATTCTATTGCAATCTTTCTATAATGGTTTGTGCTACAATAGAAGGATTTCTATTGATGCAGCTGCAAATGGAGCTCTAATGAACAAATCTTATAGAGAAGCCTATGCTATTATTGAAGATATGGCAGAAAATCATTGCCAATGGAGTCCGTCTACAAGCTACCACCCATCCTTTTCACATACTACTTCCACAAAGCAAAGGGAAGATCACACAGTTGGCGCTATAGACATAATTGCAGCAAAGATAGACACTTTATCACAAAGGTTTGATAAGCTAAGCACACAGCCATTCCAAGCAGCCAATATTATTTGTGATTCATGTGGGTTGCTTGGACACTCATCTTCTACATGTTATGCTTCTTCTATTTATTCTCCAATGGACTACACTCCACCGGGCTTCTACAACAATGTGAACCTGAATTTCATTCAACCACAACAACAACAAGTAACTCCTAGATTAGAGTTCATGCTTGCAACATTTATTTCAACTCAAATGCAGCAAAATGAGGAGTTCCAACAACAAAGACAATCAATGAAGGGTGCCATTTGCCAAATCTCTTCTAAGGTGGACGATATTGCCACTCATGCACACATCTTGGAGAAACAAATTACCCAACAAGCTCTTTTTAGAAAAGAAGCATTTCCACCTTTCTTGCCTAGTCCACCGGAGATTAATCCTACATATTTTAGGCCAGTGACATTGAAGAATGGAGTTGTTATAGAGGTATATCCTTCAAAGTATGATGATGTTGATACCCATGATGATTATGAAGTTGTAACTAAAGGGGAGAAAGCTACAACACATGCTCAACATGTTGATTCTTCAAGCAAGCCACATGTCCTTCCTCCTCACACTATAGATGACACATTTCTTTATAATGAGAAAACTCTTCCCAACTCATATTTTGATGATGCTTCAAAGGGGAATGAAAAGACAAATCATATTGGTATACAAAAGACTATTCTTTCTACAACTCATAGGTGCTTTCGCTTGCCCCAAATCAAGGACATATTTGCAAGGAGGCATCAATCTTTAGCACAACAATTTCCAGCTGCAAATCAGAGCACCGTTCCTCCATGGACTTTGATGTTTCCACCATGATGAGGTACCCGGTTGCAACCTTTTTAGTTTGATTTATGCAGTGAGGACACTGCAGATTTCAAGCTTAGGGGGGAGCAACCGGATGGTAGCCTAGTTCTTTTAGCTTTTCCCTTTCATGTTATTTACTTCTTGTCATTTGCTTTTGTTTTGTGTTCACATTTCAATCTTTTGTTTTCAATTATGCTTTTCTTGTGGCAAATCTAGTATGATATGAGGTTTATCTTTTATATGTGGATAGAACTCCTATGCTTAACTGATTGTCCTCTTTTGATGAGAAATATCATTTGGAGAAATTGTAAAAGACATGCATTAATCAAATGAAAACTTTTGGCAATCAACATGTGCTTAACTATGGTTTATGCTTCTAACCTGAACATTCATCTTTCACATCTTTGATTGCTTAAAACATGTAATGGTTTAAATTTTTATGAGTAAATCAACTTTACAACATCATTTGGAATACAGGATGCCCTTGCCAAGCTCTTAGTGCATTTTCAACCACTCTTTCAATGAAAAAAAACTTTCAAATTAAACAAATGAAATCTAGTTAATGTTGCAATTTAGTTGACTCTCCTATGTTTTGGAAAATTTTTAAAATTTCTTTTGGCTTATCTCATCTTTATACCCCATAAAAGATGGCTACACTGCCCACATATCATGCTAGCCTAGTGTAAGTCCGATCTGGCCATGATGGTTAGGTGGTATGTCTTAAAAGAGGGTAAAATACCCCAACCGACACTCCACGTGTGCATAAGCCTACATTAGCAGCTGAGTGTCGGAACCCATAATCCATAGAATATCACTTTTGAGAAAGAAGGAGAGTACAACTAAAATTGTCAATTTTATCTAAGATTTCATCATTTGTATCCTTAATAGTTGAGAGTTTGAGTTGCACATCCACTAATTGCTTGGCTTGGTCATCAAAATTCTACGTAGTGATGTTTAATTGATTGATTCATTTAATTGTGACCACCCCTGCTGAACTAAAAATCTCTTTCTTGGGTGTTTAAGTTGAATTGATGTCTATGAGTATAAACATGTTCATCATGGTTGGTTTGGTCTTATACACATCTTTCTTTTCATTTGATCTTTGCATGAACTTGACAATTATTCATTTGTGTTTCTATGCTCTTTTTTGCTTGAGGACAAGCAATGGTTTAAGCTTAGGGGGATTTTATGTGCACAAATCATATCATCTTTTAGATCATGTTTGGTTGCATATCCATATTGTTTTGACTCAATTATCACTATCATTCGTGCTAGATTCTATATTTTTAGCTATTCTTACTTGTCTCATGGTTTGGATTGTAGGTACTACATTTTGCAATGAAATGATGAGGAATATATCATATTACCACTTATTGGATAACTTCTCAAGTATCTACATATTTTGGGGTTTGAAACTATGCAAATACCACTTTTTACGGTATGTAAATCGGACCTACACGCTGAAAGTTATGAGCAGAATACACAACAGCCCAGAACAGCCAAGTGCACGCCGTGTCTTGAAAATGCACATCATGCACCTGGAGCATCGAGCAGAATGAAAGTTTCTGGAAAGTTGCACGGCGTGCATGCAATTGCACGATGTGCACCTGGGAGCTGAAAGTTTCTGGAAAGTTGCATGGCATGCATTTCTTCATCGCACGCCATGCAACTGGGAACTAAAAGTTTCTGGAAAGTTGCACGGCGTGCATTTCTTCAGCGCACGTCGTGCACATTGCATTCTGGAGAAAATTGAAAGTTTCTGGAAAGTTGCACGCCGTGCACTTTGAGTGCACGGCGAGCACCTGGTAGTTTCAACATTTTAAAAAATACGAGTTTTTGTTTAAAACGAAGTGAGAACTTAATGGGCGGTTATGCCCGGTCATTTGTGGAAGTTCTCTCGTCCTAGAGCAAGCTAGAGCATAGGAGGGCGATTTTGAGGGGAAAGGAGGTGGTTTCTTGCCAAAGAAACCCCATTCTTCCTTTCTTCTTCTCCAAGCTTCTTCTCCAAGGTGCAGCAGAGCTTCTTCACTCTACAAAGCTTCTCAGGAGGGAAGTTTCTCTGGTTTGGAGCAGTTGTAGAAGTGGGATTTCGTCCTCAAGTCAGAATTCTTCCTTCCTTTGGTTATACCTTGGGATTGCTTAGCTTTTCCTTCTCTAAACCATGTTTAACTCTTAAATTTCTGCACATTTTCTTCTGTACATCATTATGAACGAGTAGACTCTTCTTCTTGGGCATGGGAGAGTAACTCCCATGTCATAGCTTGTATGAACATATGAATTTCATACTAAATGTTAGTTTCTTACATATTCCAAGAGTTGTTTCAGATCTGAAATGCTTGTTTGTGTGATTGGCCATCATACTTGCATGTTTTATACTTTCTTTCATAATCTGAGAAGATGTGTTTGAGAGTATGGAGTTACTCTTTTGGCAACTTGTCCTTGACCGCGAGAGTGGCTGGGATTATGTTGAGGAGCAAGGTTTGTGATTTGAAATGAAATACATACACAAGAGTGATGTATGGAGTTAAAATTATCATCACTTCACCGGGAGGTGAGTGATGACTACAAAACTCCTTTGCAAGTTAATTAACATGTTTAAATTCATATTTTAATATAAGCTATGATGTGATAGTGAAATCCCAAGTTTAAGATCCTTCCAAATCTGAATCTTAACCTTTCTTAAGTGATAATTTACTGTTTTGTTTTAAATCTATAATTTAATTGTTCTAATCCAATCATCTTATGTACAACGATCTAGATTATTGAAAATCATAACTCTTGTGCCTAACTAAC
This sequence comes from Alisma plantago-aquatica, assembly GCA_963693085.1. Lineage (NCBI taxonomy): Eukaryota > Viridiplantae > Streptophyta > Magnoliopsida > Alismatales > Alismataceae > Alisma > Alisma plantago-aquatica. Next base: position 824,829,658 of record OY856414.1, on the reverse strand, counting down.
CAACGCTCCTTGTGTTCGACCTCGACTACAACTACTCTCGTATACTTGCGGGATATAGCTAGTTGAGTAAAAGATCATTCTTATGATTGAAACTCGTTAGTGTAAACAACCAACAGAGGTCAAGCACCTCAAGACCGTTTGGAGGTCAAGCAACTCAAGTCCGTTTAGAGGTTGAGTACCTCAAGACTGTTTGGAGTTTTAATTGAACCATGACTGTTTAAGTTCTAAACGGTCTCAGACCGTTTAGAGGATTGGTCCAAGACCGTTTGGAAGATTGGACCAAGACCGTTTGAGGGTCAATGGGACCAAGACCATTTGAAGGGTCAATTGGTCCAAGACCGTTTGAAGGTCTAATTGGTTCAAATTATCTAATTACTTATAACCCCATAAGTGGTTGAAGGGTATCTCAAGGATGATTTCAAATGGAAGTACCTTTAAAGTGCTTAGGTAATTGGTATAATTAAAGTGATTATCACGATGCTTATGAAACTATTAAATTCAATACACCATGTTAAACATTGGTGTATGTCCTTAGACAGAGGTTAAGTCAACCCAATAAGGTATGATGATGATGTTTTGTGTGTTCCTAAGAACATGGAATAATGATAAGTATGATTTATACTTAAATAATGCTATATGATCCAAGATATGTGGAAGCACTGATTTAGGGCTTGGATTAATGAGATAATCATTAAACTCTAATTAATGGAAAATGGAAACCCTAATCGAGAAAGATGAGAAACCCTATCCCTAATTTTTGGGTAATGGGTTGAGAAATTCTAATTGAAATGAAATGGGAAATCCCTAACCCTAATTTGAGTAAAGGGTTGCGAAACCCAAAGATGGGATGATGTTATGTGAAAACCCTAATACATGGTATTGTTATATGGAACCCTAATATAGGGTGATGTTATGTGAAAACCTGATAAAGGATAATGTTATGTAAAACTCTAATCTAGGGTGATGCTATATGAAACCTTAACCCTAATATAGGGTGAAGGTATGTGAAACCCTAATTTTGGGTTATAGTGCATAAAACCCTAAAACTTGAGCGATGTGATGAAAATCCCTAACCCCAATTTTGGGTAATGGGATGAGTATCCCTAATTGACATGACTTTAGAAACCCTAACCCTAATGAGGGAATAGTGATGCTACCATTACATTGCATAGTGCTGATATGTAATTGATATAATTGTTATCATGTGTACTAACCATGCAGGTATCATGAGATGTTGGGCATAGCCAGGTATGAGCTATGATGCTTTATCACTGAAAATGTTTTATGGGCCTTGTGAGCCATAATATGCTTTTTTGCCTAGAAAAAGGTAACAAGAGATTAAATGGGCCTTGAAAAGCCATGTGAGATGCTTATGTAACAAGTATCATGTTTACCTTGGTCAGATGACCTGAAGGTATTAGTTACCTGATAAATGGTAACAAGTGTTCTTTAATGAACTAAGGGTTTGAATACCCATATTCCATAATCATGATGATGAGATGTTAAGGGATGAGAATGCCCATGATGTGACAAGGGATTGAGATCACAATATTTTATAAAGCTTCGAGAAGTATTTGATAGATGTATTACACATTCTTTGTAGCATTTATTATAATAATTTATGTTTGAAAACCTGACTGATGCTAAGAGAATATGATAATGCACTTAACTAATTAAGTAAAATCTTATCATGTAGAGCCTTGACCATAGATCCATCATCGTCAGTAATTGGTGATGGTGAAATAGGTTTTCCTATGGGAATTCCTAGAATGCATATTTTGAATATGTGGGGGTAATGGGAGAAAATATCCTTACACCTCATAGCAATGACTGAGGGCCATATCCTATGTACAAGAATGGTTATGGACCATGTCCCAATAAGAGTATGGCTATGGATCATAACTCCATAATACCATGCATTGGCTACGGGCCATATCCTGAAAAGAGTATATGCTACGGGCTATAACTCTATAGCAAAGATGTCAGCATACCCTGGAAAGCTATTTAGCAGAGACACAAGATGTCCTGCATATGATCTCGTACTGACTGAGACAGATGAGGTGATGGAGTATGGCTCTTCCATTGACCTATGTATGGTACCGATGCTTTACTTAATCGTGGTCGGTTGGAGCATGAGAGGTATACCTCATCTCCTCAGGGCATAAGTATGATTGTAAAATGTAATCAGTCGTGTAGCGTATTTGCTCAAGGATGAAATACGAAAATCATTGGTTGATGTTACATTGTTTATTGTGTCCTAAAATGGATAAATATAATACATGTTCTTCATATTCCTTATTAAAAGAATAGACAATCTACTTCTTATTACTTTATAATTGTCACACTTTAAGAGGTGACATTTCTCTATTCTTCTTAATAACGATTAAATCCTACTGTTTAATGAAGATTCCTCTGTTCATTTTATTATTGTTCATCTGAAATAATAATGTTTCTGGCGGAGAGTTATATCTCTCGCTGGGAAAACTTTCAATTGTCTCACCCCCGTGGGATTCAACCTTTTTAGGTGGATGAGGATGAGGAGGTAGAAACCCTACAACCAGGGAAGGACAATAGAAACAGGGACAACAGTAACATCTCTGGTGGAGATATTGACTATCGTGTCATGTAGATATGAGTCTTATGAGTCGTCTCTATACTGTCAGGTCCTAGGAGTTAGTAGTTAGTGTTTTTATGATTGATCTGAGATTTTGGCTTGATGCCTCGAGGTTCTTATGCTGCATGTGTATAGTTTTTAACAGAGCAGCTGATACTTGTAACCCTCGAGAAGGGATGACACAGGATATGTAACTTGTGAACCAGAATGTATGTGTAAATATTATTTTGGTTCTTGTTAGATGAGTTTCCTGAAAATGGATCTCCTTGTAAATGGTTTTAATTTTTAGTGATTTTCAATAATTTCGTTGCTTATGTTTAATTCTGCAATTAATTACACTATAATGGTTTGATTTGGTCTTGGGTCATCTCACTAGCCGATAGGCTTTTGGTGAGGGAGGTAAACCTGCCCGATACCCCTTTGGGTGAGGGATGCGCCACCCGCCACACCTATAGTGAGGGTAGGTGGTATCTTTGGTAAGGGTTGCACCTAGCTCAGAAACCCTTGTTTTCAGTGAGTCATTATCTTGTAACCACAAGATGTGTTATGAATGATAGGTTGTTACCAGTGATATGTTTGATACCTAAAGTTGGTGCTAAGTGAGATGATTAGATACATGATTATGTTCATAAGATATAGGGCATAGTGAATGCTTGTGGTTTGATTACAATAATGCAATTTGTTTACAAGATACATCTTTGTGCTTCATGAAGTTATAATCATGGATGTTGTTCCAACCACGTACCTACAACCTTAATAGCATGATAATCATAAAGATCTATGTTTGGTGATTTAATTATCTCTCTTTATATGCATACTAACCATGCAGGTGTATCAAATGAATTCATAGCCAGGTAAGAGCTATGAGGTATATGTGTTTTGAATAACATTGAATAATGATAACCCTTGATTGATGGGATAACATGTATCACCCGTATGATGTGAAAAGGTCTGTTGACCTAATAAAGGATGAGTGCCTAGTTGAGGTGCTATCCTCTGATGCTGAGATTAGGGATTGCTATCCCATGGCGATGATGTAAGCCTTGAGAGGCAGTGGCATTTTGTGATGAGGGATTGAGATCCCATTTTAATAATGTAATTCAACGTTGTTATGTTTTATAACTTGGTTGCCTAAAAAATACACTTAAAATATACTAATTAATTACAGTGGAACATTTCATGTAGTTTTCCCTGGCCATAGATCCATCATCGTCAGTAGTAGGTGATGGTGAAACATATTTATCTTGTGGTATTACCTAGAGCGCATATTGTTGAATATGTAGGGTTTCTCCTAGTCGAAAATAGGAGGGTTAGAGTGCAACTGCGGTTGTGGACTCAAGATGTGTATAAGAGCATGGTGATCAGGCCCATGGCTCAGTGTGAAGGATCATGAATGCGTTCATGGCTCAGGAGCACGGTGAATAGGCCTGTGGCTCATGATAAAAAGGGTAGACTGTGTGAGCTAACCCTGTTGCTGAGGCCACTCAAGCAAGAGACTGTGGTCCTACATTGGTTAACGTGCACTAACCATGAAGTGGTGAGGTCATGGGGTCTGGCTCTCCCAATGACCTTGTATGGCACCAGTTTTGGGCTTCACAGCCAAAGGTTGGATTTGAGCGGGACGGCTCACTTCCTCAGGGCATAATAAATCGTAATTCAGTCGTATAGAATATATTGTTGAAGGCAAAACATGGAACATTGGTTGAAGCCTTGTTTGTGTAGTTGGTCTTGCAGTTATTTACATGTTCCTTATATCTTATAGAAAGTTCTTATAAATCTCATCTTGTCAATCATGTTCCATAAAGAAATATCTGGCTAAATTCCACCTGGATATCTTGGTAAGTTGTTGTTAAGGTTAAGCTTTGTTCAGTATGTTGCTTATATCAGTTACCTACTTAATCCGAAGTTTTATAGTTTCAGTGGGGAGTTATGTTTCTCACTGGTACTGTGTGTCTCACCCCGCTGGTTTATGACCTTTTTAGGTGATCGTGCTAGATGTGGTGGTGTTCGTGAGGTTGTGGCCGAGCAGCAAGAAGAACAATAGGAGGCAAGAGATGGATATGATGTTGTTTTGGTTGTTTTGTAGTAGATTCTTAGAGCCATCCATGTACTCTCAGGTCCTCATAAGTGTTTTGATGATGTTTCACGATGTATAGCTAATGTAGCTTGTTTATCCTGTTGTTGGCCTGGTATGGCTTGTTCTGTATATAAACAGGTGGTGAACACTTGGTGCCTATGTGACAGTTGGTTCCTGTAAAGCTGTGGACATGTATCAAGGTTTATGTATGTTTATATAACATGTTTCCTTGCAGGATAAGGATCTGGATGCAATAGTTTTGTTATTATATGTTTTCTGCAATCGATTTTAATTAACCTGTGTTTTTGGTAATATGTGGTTTATGGAAACTCTGCACATTTTCACATGGCATTTCATTGTCTGTGTGACGGCGGGATGTCACAATTTTACTTCTTTTTTGTAATTGAGTGCATTTTCTCTTTTCAAAACCTTGGCCTTTACCTAGATGGCCAAATGATGTATCTTCATTTTCAAATTAGATAAATCTTTATCTCCCCCAAAAAACAAATTTGCTCAAAATTTTCATTTCTTTTTTTAAAAATACAAATTCTCCAAACCTCAATTAGAAATATTCTTGGAAAAGGTGGCAAGCCTTAGAGTATCAAATAGAATCAAATGCAAACGTTTTTATCTTTAGCATTAGATTAACTGATCAATCTTTCTCATATGACGTACTAACATGATTTCTCTTACTGATGCAACAACACTCGGAAAAAAAAACTTTTTTTGCACAGGAAAATAATCCACACCCCAAACCCTAAGTCCAGGGTGGTGCGCTCCTCCTCTCTCCCTCTTCCATACCCCTCGTAAATTTAATAGGGGCGTACCACCAAAAGATTCCCAAAAGAGCACACACAAAAATTGTAGTCAATATCCTAAGTCAAATAGTGGAGGGATTATTCCTCCACACCCCTCGTAAATTTAATAGGGGCACAAATCCATGAAATTAAAATCCTGAGTCAAATAGAGGAGGGATCCTTTTTTCCACACCTCACTTTTTCTCAATCCCGTGCCAAAAAAAATTTGAGTGTTGAAACGCAAGTAGGATTAAGACTTTTTTTGTAAATTATAAGATTGAAAGAAAAAGTTATGAAAAATGTTGTTGTAAGGAATATAGAACTTGTATTTTGTGGTTCTAGGATATGGGTTGCTTGGCCATGAAGAGGATATAAGATATTGCTAATTAAGGAAGGATGAAGATGTTGTTTTAAGAATTTTTTTGAATTATTTTGATATTTTAATTGCTTGAGGACAAGCAAAAGCTTAAGTCTGTGGTATTTTTATGTGTGCTAATTTAGCACCTCTTTTCACAACCTTTTTAGTCATGTCACATGGAAATTCTTATCTTTATCCACGAAAAAGAAACAAATTGCTAGTTGCTTCCTTTTATCATAATTGAACTTAATCTCACCCAAACTTGTGAATTTCTTATAGATTCAGAAGACCAGACGAGCAGTTTACCTGATCAGCTGATCGTCTCACCTACTCTAGATGAGCGAATCTCTCATTCTAGCTGATCGTCTCACCTTGTCTAGACATTCAATCTAGATGGAACGCCCCTTGAATTTCAAACGACTATTTTAGTGCTCAAGCGGGAGTTTTCGCTCCCAAACAGAGCGAGTCAAGGAGCGTCTCTGCCCGAGACTTAGGGTTACCACCTGCTGTCCCGACTCCCACCCTTGCCAGATCTCCAACTGATCAGTTCTCTACCCAACCGATCGATTCATAGTGTAGGGCCAGTTCAAATTTGCAGCCACCAGCTCCATTTTCCCACAACCCTAGTTGTAAAGTCCTCCTCCTTCTCCTATAAAAGGAGGAGCACTTCCTCCTCACATCATCATCTTTTGTATCCTCCTTTGTAATGGATATTTTCAAGCAATCATTCTTGTGTTCTTATGTTCTTGTTTTTTATTCATCAATAAAGATTGGTTATTTGCATGTTAAAGGTGTTCTTCAATCATTGTTCTTTTACCTTGCTCGTTTAGATCTAGTTTACTTCTTCTTCTTCTTCTTCTGTGGACTGGAGCAAGGAATTAAGTGTCGACCATTTCATTGTCTCTAGCCTAAGGATCCATCCTTTGATAAGTCTAGACTATGGCTAGAACTCTTGTTTCCTCTGTCTCCCTTTTCTCCACAAGCATGAGCGAGTAGTTCTTAGTCGATGCAAGGGGAATAGCCCCTTAACCATGGATTAAATCGACTAATTCCTTAGAATGACTTCTAGATGGCTTTTGGTTCTAATAATCATTGATCTACCAAAGTAATTACTTGGTTTGATCACATATTAATCTGGATGGAAATGACCATGGAAATATGGATTTAGAATAATAGAATCAATCGCATAGAGGTTTTGAAATGATTGTGGATCTTCCTCTTTTGGGATGATGGATTAAGAAACATGAGCACCAGGACCAATGGGCTCATGTGGAGTCCATCTTTTGTGGATTTTTATTAATTCGCATGTCTTCATCGTAATCGTCATTTTAAAGGATTAGTCTATTCTTGCCTAGGCTAAGGTGGTGAAAACCCCTGAAGCCTTGATTCTCCATCTCTTGATTTATTCTTGTGATTGATACGCTCTCTTTTTATTCTAGTATTCCATTCATAATAGTTTACTTGTGCTAACAATCATCTCAATTTTCCTTGTGACAGTGCAAATTATTTCTTGTTAAGTACAATATTGTTCTTATATTTTCTTTCTATCTTAGTGATAATCATCAAACCCCAACCCGATCTTTACTTTCTATTCTAAAAAAAATACTAAAAATAAATAAATAGTTCTTTGAAACCATTGGGATTTGAGTTAACAATCTTAAAAATGTTGTCCTTTGGGATCGACCCTTTCTATACTAACCTTAATTAGAAAGTAGAAAAAGGATTAAACTCTAAGATAATTATCTTAGTGATTGTAGTTCACTTCAACGCATTAACACTTTCACATCCTTTCTCAAAGGTAAAGGTTCAAATTTCATATCCTTGTCAATATGTTGAGGAATGGTTTGTCATTGTAAAAAAGGGGTAGAATGTTGACCTTTGTGTTATACATTGCCCATATTTTGATAATGACTTAACCATTCCATTCATATGTATCTAATATTTTTGTTTAATATTGATTTCAGGCATTAGGTACATGAAAAGGATCAAATCTCTCAAGCCCTAACTTGGTTTACTTCAAGTAAAAAACAATGCAAATTTGCAATTTGAGAAAATAATCCAAATAACCTTAGAACATTTTTGTAATCATTTGTATTGATGTTATGACCTGTAACTAAGATGAGAAAAAATCAGGTACACTTAATTCCAACATTTGATCACTCAAAAATCATTTTGGAAAATTCATCATAGGCATTTCATCAGTCGAGTTACAATCTCGGCCGATCCTTGATAGATTTTCATAATGATGTCGATCGGTCAAGTTGTCTATCCATAGAACTCGATAGATAGTCCCTCTACCCAAGAAAAATTTAGGTGGATCGGTCGAGTTCCCACCAGGACAAACTCGATCAATGGTTTAAATTGGTCTTGTCACATAGTGGGATCAGTCGACTTATCTTTATTGAAACTCAACGGATTGCACGGTATAGAAAATGCAGAAAAAGTGATTCTAACAGTTGGAGGGGTGAAAAACTCAAAGTTATATCCATTGCAACCCTCAAAATGGCTAGTAAAAATTCACAAGTGTTCCCACACTCTAGTGGACACCCCCAGCTATAAATAGGACCTCTTAGAGTTCATTCCAAGGTTGCTCATTCATGTTATTAAAGGTCGTTTCTATAGTTGAGTGTTATTAGTCCACTTGAGCCCCTTTCTCTCTCTAGTCTACACCTCAATTCGTAATTATGAGTGAGATAGGCCATGTGTGAAGAGAGCTACCCATTTGTATGTTTGTAAAGCTCTTAAGGTCCATCTTTCTATCCCTTTCTCAAAAGCTCTTGCTTAGTGAAAGCTTCTCCAAGAGAAGGAGAAGGAGCAAGCTTCTTCAGATGGAGAAGAAGGTGCTCAAGGCTACTCCGAGTGAAGGAGAAGATCAAGATGGAAGATCCAAGGAGCTGAGTGGGTGAATCCTCAAGGCTAAAGACTCATTGCATGAAACAGAAGACCTTTGTGAAGGCATCTAGCTATTTACAAGAGTGGGTAAGACCTTTGTGAGGAAGAAGACTGTCTCTTGCATAGGTAAGCCCTTGATTGTAAGGTTGTTGGCTCCCTTGTACTCAAAGGGAATCTGGGTATCCTTGTCCCAAAAAAAGAAGGTCATTTGTTGTAAGTCTTATAAGTGAATATAAGGAGTAGACAAGCTTAAGAAATCCTAGAGCTTGACCTCTCTAGGTAGTGTACTAACTCTCTCATAGTTTGGAGAGTGGAACCACTCTAAAACAACTTGTCCAATTGGTTGCTTTCAATTTCTCTCATACTTTTCATGCATGTTTAGATTGCCATCAAATCGACTATTTGTAATGATGCCTAGTTGAAGTAAATTGAAGGTCTAACTAGTTTTGTGAAATTTTTGAAGCTCTACTCACCCTCCCTATAGTCCTTAGATTCAACAGTAAAGTCTATAAATTTATGGGTATCCGATCAAAAAATTGTGTGTTGATATTATACAAGTCTGCATAGGCACTAAGCAAGTCTGGTGCCTAAATTATGGTGATAGAGGGTTTCCCTGACAAAACCATTGGTTCTTCCAAAAAACATGAGGGAGATTCACTCAAGAGAATAGAAAATGAGGCCATTGAGATAAATGCATGCATATTCGAGATCCACTTATGAATAAAAATTATTTTCTTTTAACCAAATCCCAAAGGGAAGACCATTTGATACTATCAAAACCCTTTTTAAATTCTAATTTCAATATGATGGTATTGTGATTAGTTCAATAGAATGAGAGAATGATCAACAAGTGTCTAAGAGGTTGTCATGAATTTACCTTTCTTTAATTAATGTAATTTGGTTTCAAGAGATTAGGGCATAAAGCTTAAATTATACTCTAAGGATTTGATCTTATATACATAATTTGCAAGGAAGATCAGTATAAACTCCTCTATGTAGTTTTTCTTTTTCACTTTAAGAACCAAAGATATATTTTTGAAGTATCTTTGGAATCATTTTCAAAGGGTTAGGTCATCATTGAAATATTAACAAATGTTCATGTATTGTCATTTATGATTGTCCAATCACTAAAACATAGGGACGTCTAAAGAAAATCATGTCCTTGAAATTTGTCTCAGACAAGAATTTTTCCTATTGTCCATTTTCCATAGGTATTATTTTAAATGTTGGGATTGTGGTATGGGGTAGGAAAAATTAGGTTCCAGTTAATATGTGAGAGTTTAAGTCTGAATGGTTTTAGGTTGTTTATTTGGTATATAGCTGAAATTTTGGTGAAATGTGATGTAGCAGGTTTATCATCTAATATCATTGAACCATTAATAAGTAGGAAGAAACTTGTTTTAAACTTGTATTTTAATAATACTAGTTTGGAAAATAAATTTTCTCTATCACCTTTCATCCATCTTGTCATGTCTCTTTGTTTCTAGAGGATTTTCTGGTTCAATCGGGAGTGTGCTCAATTGATCAGTGTAAGTGGTTAAGTTCTAGTTTTGGAGATGTTGGATATGGATTTGTATCTTTTTTAATGGATTGTTTTATTCAAGATTCATCCTTTGTGAAATTTGGATTTTCCATCTTTGATCTAAATCACAAATTATTACAATAATGCATTTCACATCCTTGTGAGGTCGAGGATACAAAACATTTTAATGACACAAGGTACATTGAGGATTGTACACCACATCTAACAAACTTGCATGACTAATCCAATATCGTTCTGATTGTAAGATATTTGGCCATATATCATTATTCTAGTGTCAAGGAGGATAGAATGGTGAAGAAAGACCACTCTTGTCGAATAACCCAATGAATTTTATTGGAGGTTGTTAAATTAAATAATAGATTCTACGAGTATATATAACTTTAGCCTATTAAGGAGGAGACTTAGTATCCATCTAGGTTTACCAAATATTTGTAGTCCAATAATCAATAAAATAATTTGAGCCAACTTATCTTTTCTTTATGTCAAAATTTCATCATAGGATAAGTTGTGTTTAATTACTGAGGGTTGTAGTATTGGGGTAGAAATGGATGTTCTAGTTGATGTGTGACATGTTAAGAATCTATAATTTTAGCGCTATTTATTAAGAATAGAATTGAAATGTTGGTGATACATGACATAGTAGGGTTCTTTCCCATTATTATTGATTCATCAATAATAAGGAAAGAAATGCTATTGTGACTCTCATTTTTAACCAATTGCAATGAATATATATTGTCTTTTCATGACCTTTTTTACATTTCCATGTATTGTTGGTATGTATGGTCAAAGAGCCAATCATATGATGATTGGAATGGGGAATTATATACATGATTTGATGATAATAAAGGTAATTCCATCTATTATATTTGTCTTGATCATGAGATGATGACACATACATAGTAGATGACTAAAGAATGATGTTAATCGATGGCATATGTCTTCAAGTTGACGACATGAACAATCAAATCATATGTATGATAAGAGTACATACATTCTTGTTATGCCCCTATTCGGATATTACTGTGGAAGAAAAATAGACAACAATAATACATAAAGACTAGAGTGTGAGTTGATTTATGACAGAGTCTCATTAGTCATGATATATGATATCAAGTTAAGAACATGTTAGAGAATAGTGTATCAGACAAATCAACCATGAGAGTATTATGTGGAGACCATGAAATGGTAGTTAGAATCAACTCTTACTGTGATAGTGGTGATTGTGGTCCTTAGACCTGAAGTCACTGCACCATCACATGTCATTTGTTGGACTTAGACATCATCCAACATGACCTTGAATAAGGGTTGCCATACAGGTGGCACTCGGGTACACTGTGACACATGAGGATTGAGTGTAAGTGATGTAGATAGGATTTTTCCCTCCTACAAGATATTGATATGTTGACCACTTGGTAAGAGAGACTAAGAAATGTATGCTATACTCACGTGACTCAATATGTGATATGTGATCTCACATGCATCTTAGACAATCTTCTCTATTTCAAGGAACATGGATTGAATGTTGAAGAGGATGACACTTCCATACCTCAATTTCAATATGGGTATCAGAGACAAAGGAACTATAAGATCAAGGTAACACTAATCACATATTGTAGTTGATCTCTAGCTTTCCAAAATTTCCAAATTACTTGGGTATCAATTATGTGTTGCTAAACACTGCTCATTGCTTGTGATGTCATAATTTGGTTATGGACATTCACCACCAATGTAATTTGGGGCCTATAGGGTCACACACATAGGATACACTTGGAATAGGAGTTTAATCATGAATGATGTTTTACTTTATTACTAAAAGTGTTTAGGTATTCAATTAAACAACTTAGGTTCAAAATTGATTCATTGGACTTTCAAATGACTGGTTCAAGTGTTGAGCCAATTGGTTGGAGTGTCAGGTCACTTGGAAACAATTGGTTGAATATTTGCCTAAGTTGGACATGTGAAATGACCATTTCATTTATGAAACGACCATTTCAAAAGTGAAACAACTATTTCATAATATGAAACGACCATTTCATAATGTGAACCAATCAGTTCATCATCTAGGTTGTTCAGATCAATGATCAATTTGATTAGATTAAGGGTTGATGTTGATGTCATGATTATGCATTAATTAAATATTGAGTGTCAATTTGATTCTTGAACATGAAAGTACATGAACTGACCGGCTCAAGTGATGAACCAATCAGATCACCTCTAAACTGACCGTTGGATTGTGAACTGATCGGTTCACTATTTGTAGTTTCCAAAAAAAATTCAAATTTTGTCTCTTCGACTCCCGAACCAACTGGAAACCCGCACCCTGGCCTCTCCTATAAATGGAGGGGTATTGGGGGCTTCCCAGACATAGCACTAAGCTTTGAAAATTATTGTCCTCCCTGGATGTGGTAACCAATAGAGAGCCCAAGCAAGTCCTACCCATAAAAGGGAGGGATAGTAAGGGAGAGATAATTGGGGAATAGAGAATCAATCCTAGAAGATTGATGTTCAAAGGTAAAATTCCTTGTCGTTGGTTCTGGTAGAAAAATGTGGAGTTCTCAGTGGTCCACGTGGACTACTCTAGAGGCTGGAGGTTGTTTCATGTTGCTAGGAAGACATCATCAACTGTTATCTGTAATGTTGCACCAGGAGGCCGCCACTAATGACTGCTCGAATGGCGCTTGAAGAAGCACATTGCTTCTTGAAGAAAGGCACACACTATTGCCAGGTTATTGTCATTAGACCTGCTCCAAGACTAGGTATAACTTTTTAAACCTTCCTTCCTAGATATATTGTTTTTGATGTGATCTTGCTTATGAGGGAATCACGCTTTAAATTTTTGTTTCTGCTACCTTATTAGTCGCCTCGATTTCCCTATCAGAGCCATGTCAATTTATGATGTATATGGATTGAAATCGATATGATGGGATTTATTTTTATTGTATATGATGCAAATATTAAACTAATTAATGTGCATATCTTATTAATTACCACACACAATTCACAAACTATATATATATATATATAATTCAAAAGTGTCGTCCTAAAAGTTGATTTTGATTGTGGATGTTAGCATGGTTATGGCCAATAACCCTAGATCTATGTGTGCATGGTTATGGTTTTTTGTTCTTATTTATATCTTGATTTTCATACCGATCCTTTTTCCTCCTTTCTAAATGTAAATCAATGCTCCTCTTCCTATTTACCTTGAATGTAACTCGAGGTTTTACCTTTTGCAAAGTAATATGAAATAGGATAGTTTTAATTTATGTTTCATTGTAAGAAGATGTTTTGCACCATACGAATCGACCAGCTCGTGAGACGAACCAATCGACCAGAGGACCAAGGAGGTCATATGATAGGAGGATGAATTGATCGATTGGTGTCCCAACCCCTCGACTAAAGGATTCTAGACATTGATTGAACTTGAGACCAGATGATCGTTTCAAGAAGCCAACCGAGCGGCCAGGAGGTGAGCCGATCGGTTCAAGTGTTGAATAGATCAACCTGGATTGGTCTGAGCATGGATCTTCACCAACAAAAGGTTTTTGCATATGATGTAGACCTTGAGTGGTAGTAATTCCTTGTGGATCCTAGGAATTACAATAGTATGGCCATAACCATCGCTTATGTTTATAGTTTCAATTTTTTTTATTGTTATAGCATGTATATGATGTTATTATATGTATGTGGTGATTGGATACATATATGTATTTATATACAAAATATCTCAATAACATATCAAGCCTAATATGCTTTCCATTAGAAACACACATGAAAGGCTTGATCGACTATGTGTGGACACACCAGGCGTGGCGCGATGTCCATCTTATGGAAGTGTGATGGTAGTTATGGGGGACTGCCAAGAGCGGTACATTAATATTGTGTTGGATTTTAGGTCATGCTTAACTGGGTATCCTTTATGAGATTAAGCACCTAGAAGCATGCTGATGGACTATGGCAAAGGGTTGCGCAAATCATCTATATAGAAATTACATGATATGCAATTGGAAAAAGTTTCCTACATTAATAATTGGTTATGGAAGCTCGCATTGTCAGGGTAATAATACAGTTGTTTTGGGTCTTGGATCACATGAAGATTGTACCCTATAATCTTCCAAATTGATACATGAGGTTTATCAATTTGAACAAAATAGTCGGAGCAATAATTAAGTAAAATCCTAATTAATATCGTAAATCTTATCAAATCAAATTAATTTAAAATGTTTTAAGTAGAGTTGCAATATCTTTTGTAGAATATATAGGAAAACACAAATATGTTATTAGTAGTATCAATCCTTGAGTAGGAAAAATGAAATGAAATTAACTTCTACGTATGGTTTAGGACTTTGAAAAACGTTCTCACCAATGAGTGAAATCTATATGTACTTGAAAGACTAGATCCAGAGGAATTCACTCTAAATGTACCTAAGGCTGAAATGGATGCTTATTTGAAGCATGCCAATGATGTCGTAGACATTATTGTATGAACTATGACTTGTAGTAATACATCTTAAATAATCATGTAAAACAAGGAAAATATAATGTCTCCAAAGTGTTATATAAGTGCAAACTGGAAGAGGGAAATCCAATAAAGTCTCATGTGCTCAATATGATTGGGTATGTGGAGTGACTAGGATTTCTTTTATGTTAAGAGTTGCCCACAGACATGATTATGCAAGTGTTTCCTGAATCATATAGCCAGTTTACTCAGTGTTATCACTTGTCTAAATTTCTTGGCATGTTGATTAATATCGAAGCATGACTGAAGAAGGACAAATCTTTGTTGGTGATTAGTGGAAGTGAGTCCAAGGTAAAAGTCAAGGCCAAGAAGAGTTCTGAGGCTAAGCTAAAGTCCAAGTCTTTTGCACTCAAGATAAGGAGAGGGATAAGTGCAAAAGGAATCTATCCTTTTTGTTAAATGATTAAGGAAGGAAAGTTCCACCATTGTCACTAGACTGGACACTAGAAAAAGAATTGTCCTCTTTATATAGAGGATTTTTGGAAAAAGAAGGAGACGGAGGTCTCTGCTTCAGGACCTGATAGGAAGTAAGCTAGAACTATGTGGAATATGAAATATTACCACTACAGTTGGAATTTTTCATTCATCTAATGGGCATGTAATACAATTAGTGAATTGCTATTATTTACCTATCATTAATGAAAACATCATGTATCTTATATGGACAAGAATATTATGAATAAATTGATGCTTCATATTAAAATTTGTGATCTTATATGGTAATGTCTCACAATCTATACTCAATAGTTGTAGAGAAAAATGTGTATGACACATATATTGAGTGACTTGATGACTCAAACAATGAATACCTATAGCATTGTCATCTAGAGAACATAAATAAGAAATTCATTTCTAGAATCCATCATGATGGTTATCTGCACTCTTTTAGTTATTGAACCAATAGAGACATGCAAATATTATTTACTAGGAAATATGAAAAAAGAATCTTCACTATATGTAGTGGGAGAGTGACTCTTCTATTAAGGTTTGATACATACTTATGTGTATAGACCATTTAGAATATATGCTAAAGGTAGTTACTAGTCCCTCATTATATTTACTGATGTTAACAATAGATATAAAAGTTTGTATTTAATGAAATACAAGTATGAATCTCTTGAAGTGTTCAAGGAGATCATGAATGGAGTACATAACCCATTTGGTATAAGTATAAAAACACTTTGATATGATCGATGTGAAAATACTTTGAAACAAAAGGTTTGCGGACCTTCTAGGATATCATGATAGTGTGTCACAATGAGCTCCACCTGAAAAATAATGATGTATCATAAAGAAGGTATCACACCCTGTTAGTCATGGTGTGATTATCAATAAATCTAGCCAATCTTCCAATTTCCTTTAGGGCACATGCTTTACACTAAAATAGTGTATTGTCTAAAATGGTTCAAAAGACACCATATGAGATATGGCATGGGAAATGTCCCAATATGTCTTTTATAAGGATTAGGATTGTAAGATTGCACAAGAAAAAATGTTTCTTGAAAAATTTTGTCCACAAATCACATAAATTGAATACTGCTTTTATATTCCAATCCAACAACAAAGTTGTTTGTTGACCAAGATGGTCGTATTCCTAAAGGGAAATTGATTCCAAAGGAATCAGTGGGAGTAATAGTAGAACTTGAAAAGTTTGATACAAATAAGAAAACATTGAACCTAAAGAGTTACAGTAGGAATAAGGAGAATAAAAAATTGTTGTTGAATCTCAAGTTCCTTATGTAACAAAAAATCTAATAGATCTAATAGGGAATGCCCTGAGTCTGAAAGATTATGACATCTTATAACTTAGAAAAGATGATGTGTTGGTCATTGATGATGAGCCAACAACCAACCTAGAAGCTATTGAGGGATAGAGTCTGAGAAATGGTTTGAGGCCATGAGATCCAAGATGGAGTCCATGTAAACCAACAAGGTATGACCTTGGTGTATCCACTTGAAGGGGTAAGACCCGTTGGGTGCATTTTGGTCTTTGAGAAAAGACCAACATGGATGGTAGTATACAAACCTATAAGATCAGATTAGTTGCAAAGAGTTTCAAACAAGTTCACGGCATTGAACATGATAAAATCTTTTCACCAGTTGCCATGGTTGAATCCATCAGGATCATGCTTTCCATTGTAGATTAGTATGGCTACAAGATTTGCCAAATTGGATGTTAAAACCGCATTCCTTAATAGGAATAATCGAGAGGATGTGTACATGACACAACCTAAAGGTGTTATAAATCCAATAATACAAATAAAGTCTGCAAGCTAAAAAGATCAATCAAAGTGGTTGAAGCAAGCATCTCAAATATGGAATCTCCTATTTGACAAGACAGTCTCAGAGTTCACTTGAGTCAAGATAAAGATGAAATATTTGATTACAAAAGATTTAGTGGGAGCATATTTGCATTCCACATAATGATGGGAAATAACATCCTTATATTGCATATATTATAACCTGGCAAGGAAAGTACCTTCTCTATGAAGGGTTTAGGCGAAGCATCCTATGTGATAGGAATTGAGATCTATAGAGATAGATCTAGAAAACTTCTCAACCTAAGAATGAGCACATACATTGGCAAGATGTTGAAGGGGTTCAACGTGTAGGACTCAATGAGATAAAACTTGGCCATATTCTATGGAGATAGTCTCTCAAGAGCCTAGTCTCAGTTCTTGTGAAGAATGTGAAACTATGAGTGAGATGCCATATGCATTCACAATTGGATCTCACATGTCTGCAATGTTATGTAAGCATCTTGTTGTTTTTTAGGTATTGGATATGATGAGTGGATATCTGTCAGATCCTAGTGAAAATCACTGGACTGACACAAAGAACATCCTTAAGTACTTGAGAAGCACTAAAAGGATCAGTTCCTTGGTTAGGTAATAAGGAAGATTTGGGTGCAAAGGGTTACACCAATGCAAGCTTCCAAAATGACAAAGAAAATTAATCATCGCAATCTAAATTTTTGTTTGACCTTAAAATGAGAACTATAATCTAGAAGAGTTTTGAGCAAGAGACAATTGTTTAATTCTAGAATAGAAATTGAGTATCGGGGTGTTATGAACGAAATAGAAGATAATATATGAATCTAGAAGTTCATATAGATGAGCTTGATGAAGTTTTCAACCATTGATGACACATTAGAAATATCATGACAACAACAGAGCTAGTGGTTAGGCAAGGAATCTTAGATAGCATACTACAACACTTCCATATCATATGAGATGTTGTCCAACAAGGAGATGTGAAAATTTGTAAAATATCAACTAGAAGCAAATTTGCTAACCTTCTATAAAAGTGCTTGTGTAGCAGAAACATAATGGACATGTTAAAGATCACTTGGAATAAGATTCATGGGTCATTGGATCCAAGTGCAAGTCAGAGTCTGTTGGTATGTATGCCCAGATAGCTAATCATATGATGATTGGAATGTGGCATTAAATACCCGATTTGATAATAATAAAGGTAATTCCATCTATTATGTTTGTATTAATCATGATATGATGACACATACATTGTATATGTCTAAAGAATGATGTTACTCAATGACATATGTCTTCAGGTTGATGACCTGAACAATGAGATCATATGTATGACATCATTACATACATTCTTGTTATATCCCTAGTCAGATAATATTCTGGAAGCAAAATGGAAAACAGTAATACATAAAGACTAGAGTGTGTGTTGATTGATGATAGAGTCTTATTAGAGAACATTGTATCAGACAAACCCACCATGAGAGTGATATTCATGTCACTTGATAAGTGAGACTGAGAAATATATGGCCATACTCATTTGACTCAATATGTGATATGTGAACTCACATGCATCTCAGACATTTTGTTCTAGTTCAAGGAAAATGGATTGAATGTTGAAGAGGATGATGATTCCATGCCTTAAGTTATATCCAGATATTAGAGACAAAGGAATAATGCAATCACAGTAATGCTGCTCATGAATTTTAGGTTGAAGTTGTTCTCCAACTTTCTATATTACTTGTATAGCAATGATGTGTAGCTAGATACTACTCATTTCTTATGATGTCATAAGTTGGTTATGGACATTCACTACCAACGTAATTTGGGACCTATAGGGTCGCACACATAGGATGCACTTAGAATAGGAGTTTATTCATGAATTATATTAAACTTGATTGTTAAAAGTGTTTAGGTATTCAATTAAATAACTAAAGTTCAAAACTGACTGAATGGACTCTAAACCAACTGGTTCAAGTGTTTAAACTATCAGTTGGAGTGTTAGGTCAATTGGAAACAACAATTGGTTGAATATTTTCCTGAGTTGGACATTTGAAATGACTATTTCACTATGAAATGGAAATTTCACTTATGAAACGACCGTTTCAAAAGTGAAACAATTATTTCATAATATGAAATGACCATTTCATAATGTGAACCAACTGATTCTTTATCTAGGTTGTACGGATCAATGATCAATTTGATTGGATCAAGGATTGATGTTGATGTCATGATTATGAATTAATTGAATATTGAATGCCAAATTGATTCTAAATAAGATAGTACATGAACCGACTGGTGCAAGATATGAAATGACTGGCTCACCTCTGAACTGACCAGTTAACCTCTAAATTGACTGGTTGGACATTAAACCGACCACTTCACTATTTGTAGTTTCCAAAAAATTTGTGAATTCCAACTCTTCGACTCCGAGACCAACTAGAAACCCTAACCCTGGCCTCTCCTATAAAGAGAGGGATAATGGGGGCTTCCCAGACACAACAATAATCTTTGAAAATTGTTTTCCTCTCTAGTTATGGTAACCAATAGAGAACTTGAGCAAGTCCTACCCGTAAACAGGAGGGATACCAAGGGAGAGACAATTGTGGGAGAGAGAATCAATCCTAGCAGATTGATGTTCGAAGGGACAACTCCTTCTCGATGGCTCTGGTAATGCAATGTGGATTTCCTGATGGTCCGCGTGGACTACTCCAGAGGTGGGAGGTTGTTTCCTGTCACTAGGAGTACGTCGTCAACCGCTGTCTATGGTGTTGCACCAGGAGTCATCTGCTAAAGACTGGTCGAGTTCTATTTGAAGAAGCATGGTCCTGCTTGAAGAAAGATGCATGCTACTACAAGGGTATTGTCGCTAAACTTTCACTAGGACTAGGTATAACCTTGCAAACCTTCCTTCCTAGATACACTATTGTTGATGCGATCTTGCTTATTAGGGAATTGAGCTTTAAATTTTTGTTTCCTCTGCCTTATTTGTCAGCTAGATTACCCTACATTTGTTTCTAGAGTATTTTTCATTTTGAGATAAGATTGTATGATTGATCAACAAGATGAATTGTTTAAATAGGTAAGTTTTTTCATGAGAAGTGGGATATGGTTCTATATATGAATGTTGAAATGTTTGAGTCAAGGCTCATATTTTGAGAAATCTAGATTTTCAAGCTTTTATGTAATCTGTGACACCCTGTTGTGCCACAAAGTGAGATAACTCAAACCCAAACGTGGAATTAATACTAAGCAAGTAGACTACCAGAAAACAAAGGTAATTAAAACCAAGTATATTAAAACACCATCAACCAAAAAATTATTACATAAGATTCCACAAAGTCTGCTACATGAAAATGTAGCACATAACATATTACATGGTGCTTACATCACTGTAGGTCAATGTTCCTATCATCAACCTATTACATAATATATTGGTTCCACAAATATATATCTTAGAAAGCAAAATACTACTAGTTGTTGTATTAGATAAGAGAAACTCTACTCCTATATATAGGGGGGTAGGGAAGCGTACAGACATAAGACCAACCCTAATGTGCTAAACCACTTAGGCCCATATTACCAAGACAATAATAACAATAATAAACAGACTATCTAACACTCCCCCTCAAGCTAAAGTTGGGAGAATCCTAGATCGGCATGCAAATAGAGAGTCAAATAACAAAATAAAGAAACAAACCAAAAAGATAAGCCAAGCCCATATAAGAAATTTCTCCCCCTCAATATTACAATTAAGCACTCAAATACTCAGACACTGCCCCTCATGTAGATACTCCAAGTAAGTAGGTTACAGAAGCTACTCAATCATCTGGTGTAGAAATAAGTAGCAACACGATTATTTGGAGCAAAAGTAAGTATCAAAGCAGCCCGGTCTACATCTCATCACTAACGTTGCAACCCAGAGAGTGATGGGGTCACAACAGTAGTAGTGGTCAACGTACAAATAAAGTAGGGATAGATCAACATGTGAAACAGAGTATGGACATGCTAGAGAGTGGTGGCACACAGTAGTAGGGAGTCGGCATGCACAAAAGGCATGGACAAAAAGAGAGTGAACATGTCAAAACATAGACATGCCAGAGAGTGTTGGCACATAGAAGCAACAGTCAATGACATAAGCAGATATAAGACCAATGGACATAGTAGCTAACCAATTTATAACTCCAATATGCAAGCTCCATGAAAAGTCAACAACAAAGATCTTCATCATCTTCCCTCTTCATATAATATCTACCATAGTAGCAGACGTCAAAGTCCAGAGAGTGCTGGTCCATAGTAGAAAGTCAACATGCATAGCAGCAAGTAAAATGTGCTAATCATAGAGCAAGCAGCAACAATGACATCCCAATATGTGACTTCATAGCAGCAATGAAGGTAGATGATGAATAAGAAATAATAGCAGCAGAAAGCACCACATAGAAGTAAAACTATCATGTAGTATATGTAGCACGAGATCCATAGAACAATAGTAAAATGTGGCATGCAAATGCACATAGAAGCATAACTAAATTCTTTATTTCTTCTTCCTTCATCTCTCCTCACATCTCTCTTCCTCTACTCATCTTCTCGTCCTCCTATTCTCCCCCTCACACTAAGCACAAAAGGAGTCAAAGAGTGGTTGGGGTGGAAAGTCAGAAAAAGTGGTAGAAGTATCAAATTGTAGGTAGATATATGGAGGAGGATAATTGATAACTCGAGTTAAGGTGAAACATGACCCCATTAGGTAAATTGGGTAGAAAAATAAATGGATCTCTCTCTGACCCAAAAAGGGGATTTGTTTAGCCGTAGGGAAAAAATGGAACCGATTAGTCTAAAAATGGATCTTATTAGAACAAATATATAGAGTGTATATGGGGGGCAGTAGAAAATATGAAGGGAAATAAAAAAATTGGGTTGTTTGGTAGCGGTCATAAAAAATTGGGTTATTTGGTAGCAGTCATAAAAAAATTGGGTTGTTTGGTAGCGGTGATGAGTGGTGGGCAGTAGTAGAGAGTAGTGGATAACCAGCCACCCGTAGTAGACATCAACAGTAGAAGATGTTTATGGCAGCAACAAGGGAATTGATGACCAACAATGGCTGTAGCAGGGTGGCGAGTGGGCGGCAGACTCATATGATGGTAGGCGGCAGGCACAGAGTAGTCACAATGGCAGAAGTTGCACCACATCACATGCAGGCAGTAGGCGGGGGTGCAGGCAGCAACAAAGGGTAGATGGTGGCAGGAGGATTAGGAGTAGAGGGTAGCAGCGGGTGGTGCCCAACCTGGTATGCAGTGGTGAGGCAACACCGATAGTCATCAAGGTGGCTTGCTAGCAGAAAAGTAGCTTGGTGGCAGTGGCGGAAGGCATGAGGCAACGACAGCAAAGAGGCATGAAGCATGGCAGTAGCGAGCAGTGCTTAGAGTGGGAAGGGGGGATTGTGGGCAACCGTGGATTAGCAATAATAGAATCAAGTGAATTTGTAGCAGTAATAGTGGATCTATGGCAAGAGGCGGCGGTGACACATGGAGCAACAGCGGCACATAGCAGGCAGTTGGGCTTAATAACAACAAGCGGCATCCAGATAGTAGTTCGATGATGGCAGTGGGTTGTGGGTGGCCAGTAGTAAGAGGGCAAGGAACTGGGGGAGGAATTCCCTGCATGTAGCAAATCTCTACCAAGGGTGGAGGCCGCCTGCAAGGGGCACTCCTCCTTTTATTTTTATTTCTCATGTAGGTCTTTGATTCCTAGAAAAACTTCTCTGATACCATCTTAGAAAGCAAAAGACGACTAGTTGTTGTATTCGATAAGATAAACCATGCTCCTATATATAGGAGGACAAGGAAATGTGCATATATAAGACCAACCCTAATGGGCCGAAACACTTAGGCCCATAATAACAATAATAAATGGACTCTCTAACAATATATAAAAGCCAAAAACCTCATATCGATTACATAACCATAAAACATCTCAAAAACACCCCTAGGACCTGAGTCTACGGTGAGGACTCTAGCACTCTAAAACCAAACTAGCAACACTTCCAACCTTGTCACCTGCTACTCTTTCTGCTGCTCTTCCTCAGTTGCATCACCTAAAAGATGTAGAAACCCACAGGGAGAGACCAAATGTCCCAGTGAGAGATATAACTCTTTTCCAACTCTATTAAAGAAAAAAATATACTAAGTAGTTAATTAACATAAGCTAGCAAGTAGAGAAGATTCAACTAAATGATATGTATATAACCAGTAAAGAAGATTAGGAAACTACTAGTGAATAGTAGATCAATTTATATTCTAAAAAGGAATATGAAGAACATGTATAATAGTTGACTTCTCTTACCATCTTATAATTCAAGAAGTTAGTTGAAGGATAAAGCAAAGGCTTCAATAAATGTGATACGTATGTCACCCTAAGCACTTATACTACACATCTAAAGCAAAGGCTTTAATTAACATAAGCACGTATGTCACCCTAAGCACTTATACAATTCCAGTCGTACCACCCAAATCCAACTGCCCCCCTATGAAGGGCAACCACCGATGCCATATAAGGTCCATGGAAGATTCAAAATCCATGACCTCTCCAACACCTCTTAGTAAACATAAGAAAACATCATAGAGACATAGCAGTCAACTGCAAAGGAGTGAAATATGATCCCAAAAGGATTGGCTCACGCATGGCCACCCATATAAAACACCTAGCCCACCTTGGTACAGGTAACGATACTAGAAGAATATGCTCATGCATGGCCATTCCTAAAAGAAGGAGTAGCTCACTCATGGTCATCTCACACAACCTGTAATTGTGGATGCAAAGAGATACTCGACTTGCACCCCCTGCATATTCAAAAATATGTGCTCTGAGTTAAATTCATTTCGCCAATCTAGCAAATAAAGTTGACACTGGAATTGTATCTATGGCATATGGAAAACTACATGATTAGGTTTCACTTGATTAGTTATCCAATCAGGTGATTTTTAGCATCAATCAAGTTACAATGTATAAAGCTAAAACAAACTCTACAATAAATAGGATCTATGGCAACTTCAAAATATATAAACATACAAGGTATGAATTTTTCACACAACCACCACATGATACTCATTGCTCTCAAGTTCACAAGGAGGTCACCAAAGTCACATACCACCATGGGATATCATTCCCTTAATCATATCACTTGAGTATATCACCTCTCGATAAGCATTAAGCCATCACTAGGTCATAGGACCCATCACGTTAAGCCCTACATATTTAACATTACATTCTGCCACATGGATGTGCACAAGCACTGCCTTGTATCACGTAACCATCACCATAGCATACACAAGCCATGACATACATATCACTTGCAAGGTTAGGGTTTATAAATAAGAGGGAGAAATTATCATACTATAATGATGATTCCAAGATAGATAAATAAACATGTCACATTCTCATTTAGGGTTAGGGCTTCACCCTAAGTCGATTAGGGTTTAAAGATAGATTAAAAAACAAAACCCTAGGAGCACCACCTCCCACTATCTTGGAGTATCTTAGGGTCGAGGAACATGATTAGGGGTGATTAGGCATTATCCAACAACACTCTACATGGCTTATACATTACTCATGGAAGTATATCAACTATGTGATCAAGCATGCCTCTCAACCACCCATCATACATATGCCACGACCACTCATGCAACCAAGTTGCGGCCAACCTAAGAATCACTTGTCGCGACCCCAAGAAGAAGGGTGGTTGCAAACACCATCCCTATGCATGTTGCGACCGTGATAAGGACAGGGGTCGTCTTCAACACAAGAGAAAGTATTCATCCGAAACAAAAGCAAGGTCCTACCAAGTCAAGGAAGGAGAGAATGACAAAGAACTAGGGCATCCCAACCAAAATAGCTCATGGGTCATGAGGCACGAAGATGTTGCAACCACGGCACCCAAAGAGAAGACCCATCTTGTCCGCAAAGCCAAAATGTGGCATTACAACCGTGACCAAAACCATCATGTACCACTAACACCAAAAATTGGTACAATGGAATTAGGGTTTCAGATTACATCCAAACAAAGCATGATATCAACATCATCCTAGTTCTAAGGTCTATCACCACCCATTAGCATGTTAAGGAAACATTTATAGAGAGAAAATAGTAACATGCAAGCATAAAGAGTTCAATAATAGAGGAGGTTAAGAGTTATATAACCCACCTTAAATAAGATCAACTCCAAGGAAGGCAAGCTCCAAGCACACGATCACCAAGGAAGATCAAGCTCCACTAAATCCCCACTTTCGACCACACAATATCACCCCAAGAAATAGGAAACACCAAGGTCAAAGGATAGATCAAGAAAGAGGGAAAGAAGTTCAAGGTTGAACTAAAAGAAAGAAGGGGGAAAAGAGAGAAGAAACTACCTCTCACTTGGGTGTCGCCTTGTCAAAACATGGCCTATTACCCTTGTGATTAGGAGCTTACTCTCAAGAACGACAACCATGTCAAAACATGGTCTAGGGCCAACAAAAAGGAAGAAGGTGGGGTAGAAGATCCAAATAAAACATTAACAAGGAAGATAAACACTCAATAAGGTTGAAGATGACGAAGGATCACCACAACACCACATGCAAGGGTTAAACTACCTCCAAAGCACCAAGAACAAATCCTTCTTGCCTCCAATGTGTCTTGGGTTTGGAAACACTATCTTTACCACATGGATGTTGTTATTAGACATATCTCCTTCACTATGTGGAATGGTAACTTGATCAGAATCTGGAGGGATCCCTGGTTTAAGGGGGGTTATTTGGATGACTTTTTGGGACCTAGTGCTATTATGAGAAGTGGTATTGGGAAGTATGCTAACATTAGTTTCCTTTTCTCTAATGGAGAATGGATTGTTTCTAATTCTAGGCATGTTAATGCCATTATTTGTTTTGTTCAAAATGTTTTTAAACTTGATCATATGAAGGATGATTTGCTATTGTTAAAGGGTAAGAAGATTCATAAGGTTAAGGATGCATGGGAAGTTATAAGGCCCATGGTTCCTGATCCATTCTGGTCTGACTGGCTATGAAAATCTAAAGCTTTGAGAAGGCATATTGTCCATGGTTGGAGGTGCTTTTTGGACAAGCTTCTTACACTGGATCACATGCATAGTCCTAATTTTCAATTTCCTTCAAGATGTGTTCTCTGTGAGGCTGAAGGTGAAGATCTGATGCACATACTTTTCAATTCTGAATATGCACTACAGTTATGGAGAGAAGTTTGTGAGAGATATATCTACCTCGAATTCCGTCTTCCTTTGTTGATGTTTGCTCTTTTATTGTGATGAAGTATAGAGTCACAGTTTTGGTTATTTTCCATGGTATATGGGATGAAAGAAACTCGAGAATTTTTTTAGATAGAAGGTTGTGTGTAGATAGGAGATGGAGTATTCTGAGAAAGGATATAGATGTACTTCTTGTATAGTTTTTTTCTCTTGTCCTTTTTTCTATTTTTTGCTTGAGCTTTGCTCTTTTTCCTATACATATTTTACATAATCTATAGAAAGGGGTAACACTCTTTTATGATAAAAAATAGATCCTTCTTGCTCAACCACGCTCCAATATCGTCCAAGCAAAGAAGGTTAAAGAGGATGGCAAAAAAAGATCACTTTCATGGAGATAAGAGGGTTTATATAGCAAAGGAGGAGAGAGGTAGGACAAGGGATGAGGTGTCAGCGAAAGAAGGCCCCAAAGGGACACTTGTCCACCCAAGAAACTAGCATGCAACCACATAAAGCCTACATGCAAGAGATGGTGATACACTCTAGGTTGGATATCGACCACCTAGTCCACCCAACCCTCATGTCATGATCACAACACACCAAGGGAACCACCCATGGTCGTGACACACCACCAGTGACCACTAGGTCGCGACACAAGGTCACCACAAACCCTAGGTTGAGACACTCTACACAAGAGCACCCGTCTTGACCAAAGACACCCAACACCATCTCAGTAGCAAAAACCATACCTAGGGGAGGTGTCTCGATTGTGACACCCTCCAACCTGGCCCTAGGTTGCGACCTAGGTCGAAACAAACCAACAAGGGTCACATGATCAAGGCACACCAAACCCTAGAAAACCCTAAACACCACTAAAGGTGATACCACTCATCTAAGTGTCCAACAAGGTTCCTCAAAGCACCACAACCTCCCTTGTGAAGTAAGAGATAGAAGGAACACTCTATAGGTGGCAAATTATAAGAATACCCCTTCAAATGGGTAAGTTGCAATTTGCACCAAAACAAGCACACAAAGCACAAACAACATCCATACAATCTCAAATTAGAAACTTAAGCTCTCCAAAAGCTCTAAGATCATCCCAAAGGAATAGAACAAGGTTCTAAGAAGACCATCAAGCCAAAGCAAGTAGGGTTTAACCCAAAACATAGTTCAAGGGTCTTACAAGCCATAAACCCCTAACAAGGATTTCACCCCCAAAATCCTAAGCAAAAAGAGATGGGTACTTCTTCAGCATCACCTCCTCAAGCTCCCACATGGCTTCCTCAGTGACATGGTGATGCCACATAACCTTCACAAGAAATATGTCTTTCTAATTCAACTTCTTCATCCTCTTGTCAGGGATCAACATAGGCCCTTCAACATAAGACATGTCCTCATCAAGCTCAACCTCCACTGGCTTCAAAACCAACTCGGTATTAGGGTGCACTACCTCAACATAGACACATGGAACACTAGATGCAACCTGAGCAACTTAGGAGGAAAATCCAACCTATAGGCCACCTTCCCAACACATGACACCACAGGGTAAGGTCCCACATACCAGGGAGCCAACTTACCCTTCTTCCCAAACCTCAAAACACCCTTACAAGGAGAGGATTTGAGATACACCATGTCCCCCACTTGAAACTCCAAGGATCTCTGAAGGTTATCAACATACAACTTTTGTTTGTCATGGGATGCTTTTAATTATTGTTGAATCACTTTGATCTTCTCTGTTGTTTGTGTCACGGAACCGGAATCCCAGTCCCATGAACCAAACGTATACCAAAGGAGAAATGAGGAAGTGTAAAGCTTAGCACACATGAACAGATAACAAGATAAAGGCACCAACACAGTCTCAACATTCAACAAATATAAATTATACAAAATGCATTATATTCATGAATTCTGTTACATATTTCTAGAGTCACTTTGTACAAGTCTACTCATGTATACTATATCTGGATCTTACAACAAGTACACCTAGCATAGCTCACCAAGCCCATCATCTTCTAGCCATCTCTGAACCTAAAAACAACATACGAGAAATGGGTCAACACACGAGGTGTTGAGTATGGGGCCGAAAGATACTCATATATATATAAGCTTTGCATAATTTTGAAAATATTTCAAGATTAAACGAACAAGAATAAACATGTTAATTGTTTAACAAATGCGAAACCATATTTTATATCATTTCACTCCATTATACCAACAATATCAAACATGTTTAAAGCCTTTGACCATCTTCCCGTCGGAAGGGTCTGTAAGGGTGCTCAAGCTTAGCTAACCCTTTTATACGAGAGGGACCTCAAGGTCTTAACCAAGAGCCCTTTATCAACAATATTATAATGGAGTTCCATATATATATGTGTGTGTTCAAGTTATAAAACAGATGAAGCAAACATCGAGTATGACATAGCAGTACTACATGGAAATATTTGAGAAAATAGACAAACAAGCATATAATATATGTCTTTTCAAGCAAGAAAGGGGTAGCCATATAACTAGATAAGGCCCATACCTGATTCATAGATTTCACAACCTAACATATCCTTCACCATCTAGCCATATACCAAACCTGATTAAGAACAAGATTGCATATATACATTAGATTATCACCATTAACCATGATTATCTTTATTTGATGGTTTTGGCCAAGTTGGTTCTGAGGTTGGTTATTAGAACATTAGATGATCTGATAATGAACTAGGGTCCATCATAAGAGTGTGGTTCAAGTTTCATGCCATTTTTATGTTCCATGCACTTTCTATGAGCATATCAAGGTTTAAGGCATTTACATGCATTCTAGGGTCGAAGGACTCACAATAGAGTAATCAAGGTCAAAGATCATCAAGGTAGGAGAACCCATCATCAAACATGGTTTAGATCAGCAACATTAGGTCATAAGAAACATATTCGAAAATTAGGTAGTTGTCCACTAGCAACAAGTTTAGCAATCTAGGCAGAGTTCATCAATAAAGTCCAAACTACGCACATATGTGCAAAAGGAGTAATTTATGAGTAATAGGGAGAGTAGGAAATTCATTAGGGCTACAAAGAAATTATTGTTACTGATTTTAAGAATCAAGGATAGATTAAGTAGCCAAGATCCCATTTTGCATCATGATCATACATCAACTATATTCCAAAAGATTAACATATGCATCTTTTAGAAAAGTAGGGAACAAAAGATAGAATTAGACTCTGCAACCGAGTCCATTGTGTAGATCTCGTTGAGTAGATGAACTTTCATATATTATATGTGATATTTGGCCAAAGGAAAGTAAAGTTATGAATTTTAGAAGATTACAAGTCAACTTTAGAGAAACCAAGAAACATACCCTTGATTTGCAAGGATCACGACCGTCGGCTCTAGGATCAAGGGTCGGCATCGCCTCCCCAGATTGCATGCACATCCGATCACAGCGGGGCCCCGGGTTGATGTGGCGCACTTTCTATGGCCGTCTGCGCTTGACTGGTCCGTAGGGTTGTGAGAGTAGCCGGATCTTCATGGCCCTCCGATCGATCCTGGTCAAGATAATGTCGGGATCCAACGGTTCTGACCTCCCTAGGCCTCTCACAGTAGTTGGCCATGAGGTAGACCCGCACAGCGGTGGCGCCGCGGTAGAGCTCACCGAAGACAAAGAGGGATATGAGGAGCGACTCGCGTGGGGGAAAGGGAAGGCGCCGCCAGGGTTTGTGGGAGCAAACTGAATGTAGGGGTGGGGTTTTAATGGGATATCGGGCTAGGGTTACGGCTTCCCGAAGGGGGCAGCGCACCCTAAGGTGGCGGCAGGTTCCCTTGGCCCTCAAACCACAGCTTCACACAAAGAAGGGGTGTGGAAGGTTCGAGAGAGAGGATGAGTTTGGTTGTCAAAAATGGACACGAGAGGGCTCAGCAGGGGGTCGAGTCGTCTGCTAGGAGAGCCGGGTCCATGGAGGACCTTCCAATTTGGGTGCAAGGAAGAAGATGACCCATCGTCGTTGGATTTCCCATCCAACGGTTGCTGGGTCACACGCCTGGCCATGAGCGGGGCTCAAATCACAGTCAACTGAGGTCGGTTCAATAGGATTGAATCACGGTTCAAGGTATTGGAGTCGGGCCAGAGCGGGAAGGCACCCAAGCGGCTGAATGGATCAGGCCCAATAAGCAAGAAAAAGGGATATTTCGGGCTAGAACAAAGGTGTATCCTAGAAAATTCATATAAAATCGTAGGAATGTCCAAATGGTCTCAAATTTATAGCTTCATAATAGGGTGTAGAACAATTGTGAAAAATTACAAATAAGAAAGATCATGTATGATCAAGATTTTAATCAAAGGATTCAAGGGTATAACAACACTCACATTTCATGCATATATGTGTATCATATAGACTCAAAATGTGAAACTTACCTCAAAAAGGCAAATTAATGCCACACATCTCAACTTGATCACTTGCATGACTAAAAGTAAGTATAATCATACTCACGCTGTGTAATTGATATTCAATTGAGTATAAGTCACTTGAGGAGATAGAAAAAGTACAAGATAGGAGAGAGAAAAGTCAGTTTGTCACAACCTTCCCTCCTTAAAAGGAATTTCATCCTCGAAATTATTCCAAGATCATAGTCGAAAGTCAAAGTTCATACATGTATCCTACCATGGTCGTCACGATATTCCCCACATTGGGATGCACACTAGGTTATCATCATCAAGGGCATATTCGTCTTGATCATATACATATTACATAGTGTTCCCTCACAACGTGGAATCATCCTGACATTAGGGTTTACCCAGCCCTTAGTATCCCTACGTTAGGGTTTTGTTCACATACTCACATGAGACTAAGGTGTATTATCAGAATCTATGTTTATCGATTCTCAAGAGGACCTGTTCATGGTCGAGACTATCATCAAGTGTGTATCTCATCTTTACTTTAGATTTCTACAAAGTCTAATCAATTATGTTCCTTTTATCATTTTGAATCGAAAATTAGACAATTTAATCATCATTTTTATTCAAGTTATGACCCCAAGATCATCAGTATATCAAGTTAATTATTATTTTTTCAATTGGGTATGAGATTAGGCATGTCACCCCTAATTATTCTAGCTAAGATCTCTAGGCATCACTGTATCGAGTTCATGATTTCGAAACTACATCTTCATGTATGGTTTGATTTCATACTAGGTCTAGCTTATGAGAGTGGCTTATTGTGCATATTCAAGTTTTTAAACATGAGTGAGATATTTCATGTATCCAGCATCATTTCAGGAACAACATTATCATCAACCTTGAGGTTTTGTAATCTTTCTCACTTGTATCTAGAAAGAGCTTCAAGCCACTCAAGCTAAGACATATATGTGTCCAACAAGACATGTTAACCACAACCATTTACCCATAACAAAATTTCTACCCACCTTTCAAAAAACAAGGGCAACCACTAGATTCCTTTATATGTAACTACTAACCCGAGTATGAGGCTCATCATGGATATCACACATTATCTTGGTTCTTGGGACATCTCCCTCGCCTATATATCAAGCATCAAATATTCAATTGCCTCCTTTCTCTAGGGTTAGATATTGTCATAGGACATCTAGGGTTCAAAATTTTCAAGGAAATCATCCACTAGGTCACTCAACTCATATACTTAAGAAGTATTCTAGCTAGGGACTCATCATCAAGTATTTCATCATTCAACATTTCGAATATTTTGGAGTTTAGGTACTCTAACCTTTTCTCGATACGGGTCAACTCATATTAACATGTCATCCTATTCATATGTCCCATGCTAGAGGTCTTCCTTAGTAAAGAGATTGAGGCCCGTGTTGGTCTCGAACCATATATATCACATATCATATCTCATCACGTACAAAACTAGGTACCAACAAGCATGCCAACCCACTAGCTATGTTTAGCACATCAATCAATCCATATGTATCATACAAGGTGCTAGGTTTAGATAGGGTTGCATGGTCCAACTCATTCCATATCATCAACCTATGTGAATTTCTCAAGGACAAACTTGGGTCTTATCAATATCAACATCATCATCAATATCAACATCAATATCAACATTGAGATCAACATTAACATTATTATCATTATCATCATTATCATCACTATGTTAGGTTATCTATGCTACTCACTTGCCTAACCTTTATCATGGCACTAGACAACTCTATCATCTAAACTCTCATCTAGACTTGATATTACATCTCTTTCTCTTAGGTTACATAGATACTCACTGCCTTTTTGGGTGTGGTAACATTTTTCATAGGTACATATACTACTACTTAAAATATATTTTATCTAACGTTGAAACATTCGATGAAAACCACCATACTCCATTCGAATAAAACTAAAACCAAAATGAGTTACCACACTCATTAGGCAGTCTAGTATCATGATACCTAGAGAACTAGCAAGAACATGGTGCACACTTGTGTAGACATCCTAAGCACATGTCGTGAATCATGTCTAGGGAGGTAACTTCCACAAGTCAACACCTAGTTCTAGAACATCTAGGTTCTAACCTAGAGGCTAAGTCAACCTAATCCATAAGGATATTTCATTAAGTTTCTAGGGTTGAGATGCAAGGTGAGTTTAATTTGTGTTTCATGTGAGCCATGTTTGGTGTAGTTATTGTTCATGCTCTGATACCATCTGTCACGGAACTGAAATCCCAATCCCATGAAACAAACGTATACCAAAGACAAAATGTGGAAGCGTAAAGCTTAGCACACATGAACAGATAACAAGATAAAGGCACCAACACAATCTCAACATTCAACAAATATAAATTATACAAAATGCATTATATTCATGAATTTAGTTACATATTTCCAGAGTCACTTTGTACAAGTCTGCTCATGTATACTATATCTGGATCTTACAACAAGTACACCTAGCATATCTCACCAAGCCCATCATCTTCTAGCCATCTCTGAACCTAAAAACAACATACGAGAAATGGGTCAACATACGAGGTGTTGAGTATGGGGCTGAAAGATACTCATATATATAAGCTTTGCATAATTTTGAAAATATTTCAAGATTAAACGAACAAGAATAAACATGTTAATTATTTAACAAATGTGAAACCATATTTTATGTCATTTCACTCCATTATACCAACAATATCAAACATGTTTAAAGCCTTTGACCATCTTCCCGTCGGAAGGGTCCGTAAAGGTGCTCAAGCTTAGCTAACCCTTTTATACGAGAGGGACCTCAAGGTCGTAACCAAGATCCCTTTATCAATAATATTATAATGGAGTTCCATATATATATGTGTTCAAGTTATAAAACAGACGAAGCAAACATCGAGTATGACATAGCAATACTACATGGCAATATTTGAGAAAATAGACAAACAAGCATATAATATATGTCTTTTCAAGCAAGAAAGCGGTAGTCATATAACTATATAAGGCCCATACCTGATTCAGAGATTTTACAACCTAACATAACCTTCACCATCTAGCCATATACCAAACCTGATTAAGAACAAGATTGCATATATACATTAGATTATCACCATTAACCATGATTATCTTTATTTGATGGTTTTGGCCAAGTTGGTTTCAAGGTTGGTTATTAGTACATTATATGATCTCACAATGATCTAGGGTCCATCATAAGAGTGTGGTTCAAGTTTCATACCATTTTGATGTTCCATGCACTTTCTATGATCATATCAAGGTTTAAGGCATTTACATGCATTCTAGGGTCGAAGGATTCACAATAGAGTAATCAAGGTCAAAGATCATCAAGGTAGGAGAACCCATCATCAAACATGGTTTAGATCAACAACATTAGGTCATAAGAAACATATTCCAAAATTAGGTAGTTGTCCACTAGCAACAAGTTTAGCAATCTAGGTAGAGTTCATCAATAAAGACCAAACTACGCACATATGTGCAAAGGGGTAATTTATGAGTAATAGGGAGAGTAGGACATTCATTAGGGCTACAAAGAAATTATTTTTACTGATTTTAAGAATCAGGGATAGATTGAGTAGCCAAGATCCCATTTTGCATCATGACCATACATCAACTATATTCAAAAAGATTAACATATGCATATTTTAGAAAAGTAGGGAAACCTAGTCCATTGTGTAGATCTTGTTGAGTAGATGAATTTTCATATATTATATGTGATATTTGGCCAAAGGAAAGTAAAGTTATCAATTTTAGAAGATTACAAGTCAAATTTAGAGAAACCAAGCAACATACCCTTGATTTGCAAGGATCACGACCGTCGGCTCCAGGATCAAGGGTCGGCATCGCCTCCCTAGATTGAACGCACACCCGATCACAGTGGGGCCCCAGGTCGACGTGGCACGCTTTCTATGGCCGCCTGTGCTTGACTGGTCCGTAGGGTTGTGAGAGTAGCCGGATCTTCATGGCCCTCCGATCGATCCTGGTCAAGACAATGTCGGGATCCAATGGTTCTGACCTCCCTAGGCCTCTCGCAGTAGTTGGCCATGAGGTAGACCCGCACAGTGGTGGCACCATGGCAGAGCTCACCGGAGACAAAGAGGGATATGAGGAGCGACTCGCGTGGGGGAAAGGGAAGGCGCCGCCAGGGTTTGTGGGAGCAAACTGAACGTAGGGGTGGGGTTTTTATGGGATATCGGGCTAGGGTTCGGGCTTCCCGAAGGGGGCAACGCACCCTAAGGTGGCGGCGGGCTCCCTTGGCCCTCAAGCCATAGCTTCACACAAAGAAGGGGTGCAGAAGGTTCGAGAGAGAGAGAGGATGAGTTTGGTTGTCAAAAATGGACACGAGAGGGCTCAGCAGGGGGTCGGGTCATCTGCTAGGAGAGCCGGGTCCATGGCGGACCTTCCAATTTGGGCGCAAGGAAGAAGATGACTCGTCGTCATTGGATTTCCCATCCAACGGTTGCTGGGTCACGCGCCTGGCCATGAGCGGGGCTCAAATCGCATTCAACTGAGGTCGGTTCAACAGGATTGAATCCCGGTTCAAGGTATTGGAGCCGGGCCAGAGCGGGAAGGCGCCCAAGCGGTTGAATGGATCAGGCCTAATAAGAAACAAAAAGGGATATTTCGGGCTAGAACAAAGGTGTATCCTAGAAAATTCATATAAAATCGTAGGAATATCCAAATGGTCTCAAATTTGGACCATAGCTTCATAATAGGGTATAGAACAATTGTGAAAAATTACAAATAAGAAAGATCATGTATGATCAAGATTTTAATCAAAGGATTCAAGGGTATAACAACACTCACATTTCATGCATATATGTGTATCATATAGACTCAAAATGTGGAACTTAGCTCAAAAAGGCAAATTAATGCCACACATCTCAACTTGATCACTGGCATGACTAAAAGGAAGTATAATCATACTCACGCTAT
Source organism: Alisma plantago-aquatica (assembly GCA_963693085.1). NCBI lineage: Eukaryota > Viridiplantae > Streptophyta > Magnoliopsida > Alismatales > Alismataceae > Alisma > Alisma plantago-aquatica. The sequence continues at coordinate 824,793,977 of OY856414.1, read as the reverse complement.
GAAATTAATATTCAATTGAGTATAAGTCACTTGAGGAGATAGAAAAAGTACAAGATAGGAGAGAGAAAAGTCAGGTTGTCACATCCTTCCTTCCTTAAAAGGAATTTCGTCCTCAAAATTATTCCAAGATCATAGTCGAAAGTCAAAGTTCGTACATGTATCCTACCATGGTCGTCACGACATTCCCCACAATGGGATGCACACTAGGTTATCATCATCAAGGGCGTATTCGTCTTGATCATATACATATTACATAGTGTTCCCTCACAACGTGGAATCATCCTGACATTAGGGTTTACCCAGCCCTTAGTATCCCTACGTTAGGGTTTTGTTCACATAATCACATGAGACTAAGGTGTATTATCAGAATATATGTTTATCGGTTCTCAAGAGGACCTGTTCATGGTCGAGACTATCATCAAGTGTGTATCTCATCTTTACTTTAGATTTCTACAAAGTCTAATCAATTATGTTCGTTTTATCATTTTGAATCTAAAATTAGACAATTTAATCATCATTTTTATTCAAGTTATGACCCCAAGATCATCAGTATATCAAGTTATTTTTTTTCAATTGGGTATGAGATTAGGCATGTCACCCCTAATTATTCTAGCTAAGATCTCTAGGCATCACTGTATCAAGTTCATGATTTCGAAACTACATCTTCATGTATGGTTTGATTTCATACTAGGTCTATATTATGAGAGTGGCTTATTGTGCATATTCAAGTTTTTAAACATGAGTGAGATATTTCATGTATGCAGCATCATTTCAGGAACAACATTATCATCAACCTTGAGGTTTTGTAATCTTTCTCACTTGTATCTAGAAAGAGCTTCAAGCCACTCAAGCTAAGACATATATGTGTACAACAAGACATGTTAACCACAACCATCTACCCATAACAAAAATTTCTACCCACCTTTCGAGCCCCAGGTTATAAATGACTTCGACCTTATCTATCACCTCTTGGAACGTCAGAGGTATTAATAATAAAATCCTAGACGTTCAAAAGGAGATCAATAAAGCAGACTGTGATTATGTTCTGCTGAATGAAACTAAACTCAGGGGTAGAAAGATGGTCAAGTTTATGAGAAAATATTTTCCTAGTTATAATTGGATTTCTAACTCTAATTCTCATGCTCTTGGAAGAGTGTTTTTGCTTTGGAAAAGTGAGGTTTGTGATGTGTTCTTTATTAATGAATGGGACCAAGTTGTTCATGTTAAAGTTATAAAAGAGAATCATGAGTTTTATCTTTCGGCTGTTTATGGGACAATGATGATTATGATAGGGTTAAGTTGTGGACTAGTTTGAATGCTCTTGCTTTACGTGATGATCCTTGGGTTATTATCGGTGACTTTAATGTTGTTAGAAAGGCTGAAGAAAAGATTGGTACCCTGCCTCCTTCTTCAAAATCTATGGATGATTTTAATGGGTTTGTTTTAGATAATGGTCTATTTGAGCTTGACCTCAAAGGTCCTTACTATACTTGGGATAACAAGCAAGAGGGTTATCACTTCATTGCATCCAAAATTGACAAAATTTTATATAACAGTCCTTTTCTCAGTAAGTTTGATAATTTCCATGGTGAGTGCATTTCTAATATAATAAGTGATCATAGAAGAATTGCTCTATTTCTCGGGGAACAAAGGTCTAGGAAATCTCCTTTTAGATTTATCAACAGTTGGACCAAGCACCGTGACTTTGATTATATTCTTAAAGAGGCCTGGAATCTTGAGGTGGATGGCTTTACTACTTTTAAGCTTTATAGGAAATTGCAGAACTTTAAGTTCATTCTGAAAAAATGGAATAAAGATATTTTCGGGAATATTTTTGATAATGTTGCTAGTCTTAAAGACAAAGCTCTATCTACTCAAAAGTTAGCTGATTTGAATCTTACTGATGAGAACTTGAGAAAAGAAGCTAACCATTGGAGAAAGGAAGCAAAGAAAGCTGCTAATGTTGAGGAAGAGTTCTACAGACAGAAATCACGTGTTCAGTGGCTTAAAGAGGGGAATTCTAACTCTAAATTCTTCTATTCTTCACTCAAAACTAGGAGGAATAGAAATACCATCAATGCTCTTAATATCAATGGGGTCATATCCAATGATTGTGAAGAGATTAAGTCATCTACTGCTGATTTCTTTTCTTCCCTGTTCTGTAAAAACGCTGCGGGAGAGGCTTGGGGCACTGCCTGGAGTGGTTTGAAGATTACTGCTGAACAAAGTTCGTTGTTGACCAGGCCTGTCTCTAGAAGAGAGGTTGATGAGGTGGTTAAGAGCCTTAATGCTGATAAGTGCCCCGGTCTAGATGGGTTTAACATCTATTTCTATAAGTATGCTTGGGATGTCATAGGTAATGATGTTTTTGAGGCCATTTCTGAATTTTTTTCAAGTGGGCATCTCCTGAGAGAAGCTAACGAAACTTTCATTACTCTTTTGCACAAAGGTAATGACCCCACTTATATAAGTAACTGGAGACCAATTGCTTTGTGCAACACTTATTATAAAATTATATCTAAAATTCTGACCATCAGACTTCAAGTTGTGTTGCCTGATATTATTGACAGAAATCAATGTGCTTTTGTTAAAGGTAGAGGCCTTAAAGATGTGGTGTTGCTTACTAATGAAATTCTTGGCGATTTTAAGAAGATGCAGTGTTCTAACATGTGTGCTCAAATTGATATTTTTAAAGCGTACGATACTGTAAGTTGGAATATTTGTTCTCTGTCATGTTTAAAATGGGGTTTCCTCCTAAATGGATTAGTTGGATTGAGAATATCTTTATGACTACCTCTTATCAAATTCTTGTCAATGGAGAAACCACTCTGCCAATTTTCCCTACGAATGTGGTTAGACAGGGAGACCCCATTGCTCCTTATCTGTTTGTTATTGCCATGCAAGGTTTATCTGAATTGTTTAAAGATAGTGTGAGGAAAAATGAGATTGTCCCTGTTTCAGTTTCGAAGGATTGCCACTGTTCTCATATCATCTTTGCAGATGATTTAATGATCTTTGCTAAAGCTACTGTTCCTAATGCCTTTAATATTAGAAAGTTGTTGGATAAATTTGGGAAGATGTCTGGTCTCATTATGAATGAAGAGAAAAGTCTTGTCTTCACTGGCCCTAGCACGGATGGCTTCAATATCTCTAATGCTATTGGTATTCCTTTGGGTGTGTCGGAGGACACTAAATATCTTGGTCTCCCTCTTTTCTCTAGTAAGATAAGAAAGGCTCAATGTGAAAAGTTAATTGACAGAATCAAAAGGAAGCTTGAAAGTTGGAAGTCGAACCTTCTCTGGCTGGGAGAGTGGTACTTGTTAAATCTACTCTTTCGTCAATGCATCTCTTTTGGGTCATGGCGTTTCCCATTCCTTGCTATGTTCTTGATGAAGTTGATAGAATTTGTAGAGATTTTATCTCGGGCTACTCTGATAACAACAAGAACATGCATCTCATTAAGTGGGATATTGTGGCTCTGCCTAAAGAGGAAGGAGGTCTAGGCATTAGAAGGAGTAAAGACATTTCTGAGGCTTGCTTAATCCAAAACACTTGGGACATTGCTAGGAAAAAGGATTCCCTCTGGGTTAGATGGATTAATGGTAAATATCTAAGGAAAGAAACCTTGTGGACCATTGAACCATCTCCTAACTACTTTTGGATGTTTAACTCTATTCTTAGGAGTAAGAAAACCCATCTGCAGTTCATTGATATTAAGATTGGAGCTGGAAAAAGTTTAAAAGTCTGGAAAGATCCTTGGTATTCTGGAAAGTTTCTCCATGAAGTGCTTGATAGAAATATGGTTATTAGAGCTGGCTTACCTGGCGATGCTTGGCTGAGTAGTATTATTAAATATGGTTCCTGGTATATCAGCAATTTTCGTTGCTCACAGGTTGTTTTGGATGTTCTGAATAATGTTTCTATTAACAACAGATCTGATGATGATAACTGGTTGTTCAATGGAAATGATAGTGTGAAGTTTAAAAAGATTTGGGAGAATATAAGGTATAAAGGTATCTTCATGCATAATTTTAAGTGGATTTGGAAGAGTAAGTCTCATAAGAATAGCAAATTTCATGCGTGGAAAGCTCTGCACAATAAGTTACCTACTTCAGATTACTTGAGAAGAAGAGGTATTCCTGTTGTCTCTGTCTGTTTCTTGTGTATGTCGGAGTATGAGGACACATATCACATTTGTTTTAATTGCAAGTTTACAAAGAAGCTCTGGACTAAGGTTGAGAACAGAAACATTATTGACAAATCTCCTGTTAATTGGGATCATATTTGTACAATGTATTAGAAAAATTCTAGTATTATCAGTCTCCTTATTCTCTATCATGTCTGGCTAGAGAGGAACAGAAGAGTTCACGATAACTCAAGTAAAAGTGAGGAGGATGTTTGGAAGATTATTGAAGCCGAGTATAATATTCTCAGAACTTAGAGCGATGATAGAGTCCTGGTTTGGTGCTTCTTGTTCTACTCTGTGATGGTCGAGCCTTGCTCCCCTCTCTTTTTAGTGCTGCTTAGGTTGCTTGTTTTATCCCTATCTTCTATGATGGTGTTCTGGTTATTGCTGGATGTGTTGTTTGCTAGCTGTTGAAGACCCTCTTGCGTTTCTATTTTTGTGCCTTGTTTGATTGATTGGTTACTCTATTCTTGGTTTCTCTCTTTCGGATCATCTGGAGTTGGTTTTCGTGTTCTGTTCAGGGTTGACATGGTTATTCTCACTGATGGCCTTGCTCTGAGATGGTTGGTACCCTCTTCTTGATCAGTTGGCTGAGTTCTGCTGGGTTTGTTGGCTGTTCTTTTCTTGGTTCTGAGCTGATGAGATCTGTCTTTTCCCTTTAGTGTGGTTGAGTTGCTCCCCTCTCACTGCTTTGCAGTGATGGTTGAGTCTGTAGCCTTGCCTTGGTTGGTTTTCTCCCCTCTCATGGGGTTTTTCTTGATGATATTGACTTCTTGTGCAGCGATGCTCATGCTGCTCTGTTGACATGGGTGCTTCCTCTTTGGTTGATATGTTCTTCTGGTTCTATGCTGCTTGCTCTGTTGACATGGGATTGTAGGCTGTCATATCTTGGTTCTGAGCATCTATCTCTTGTTGTTGGATGTTTCTTTTTGTCTTAGCGTGGACATGGTGTTCTTGGTTCTGTTTGTGGGAGTCTTCTCATGTATAGTTGTTATGCCTTCGAGTTCTTTGTCTTGAGCTGTTGTGCTCCCCTCTCACTAAAGATGAGATTCTTCTTCTTAGAGAGGGTTGAGTCCTTTTCTGGCTGTTGATGGGATCCTCTTTGCTCCCCTCTCACTGGTTCATTCAGTGATGGTTGAGTTTTTTCTCTCTGGTTGGATTTGAGGCGGATCTTTCTTAGCTCTCTCTTTCCCTGAAGATCACTGGGTCGTGGCAGGTTAGTTTCTTATTCCTTTGTAATTATTCTCTTTGTTTTTTTTGGCTATTCTCAGTTTTTGAGAGTGGCAATTTTTGTACAGACACTATAGAAAAGAAATACAAAAAAAAAGCAACATGAGTTTTACCGACCAAAAAAAAAGCACAAGTAACAAAATCCTCGAGGCATTCAAACCAAAATCTCAGATCGATTATAAAAACACTATCTACTGACTCCTAGGACATGAGAGTATAGAGATGACACATAGGACTCTATATACAAAGCTTGACAGCCAGTATCCCCACCTAGGATATCACTGTTGTCCCTGTTGTTTCTACTTCTCTTCCCCTGCTATAGAGTTTCTGCCTCTTTGTCTGTGTCTACCTAAAAACATTGGATCCCACGGGGGTGAAACAATTTTTTAATTGCCCCAGCAAGAGATATAACTCTCTGCCGAAAACATTATTATTGCAGTTTAATAGAAATAAACTGAACAGTGGAATCATATATTTCAATAGTAGATAAATCAATATCTATGCAGATTAGAGAAACATTCCTATTCAAGTATTTCAACTATAACTTGATAAAGCAGCATGTCTCTTATTCGATATGGAATTAAAGAACATAAGTAACATTTATGTATCAGGGACATGCTAAGAAAGATAACATCAACCGGTGGTTCTCGTATTTCAATCTTATGCAAATACACTACATGGCTGATTATGTTTTACAAACATACTTTAGCTCTGAGGAGATGAGATATACCGCTCATACTCCAACCGACAATTGCAAAGTCAAAATCGATACCATACAAAGTCAATGGAAGATCTGGCTTCCATGAATTCCCACATCTCGGTCAGTGTGCGATCACATACAGGACATCTTGTGTCTCTACTACATAGCTTGCCAGGGTATATTGGCATCTTCGCTATAGAGTTACAATGGCGACTGTACTCTCTTAGAAATTGAGAGATTTCATGTTTACCTCCATCGATTCTACATTAACATCATCGGGAGATTAGTGATACATCCATCCCGGCACATATAATGAAGGATTGAGAGGTTTAATGTTTACCTTCCATCAATTCCCCCATTAGGACGTACGAATATTTTCACCCATCGACCCCCACATATTCAAAAATATGCGAACTCCAGGAGATCCCGTAGGAAAACATGTTTCACCATCACCAGCTACTGACGATGATGGATGTATGGTCAGGGCACTACATGAAAATATTTCACTTGGTTAATTAAGTACATTATCATATTCTTTTAGCATCAGTCAAGTTTTCAAACATAACTTATTAGGACAATTGATATAAAGAAACATGTACTATTTTTTATCAGTTACTTCTCAGTCTTTAAAAGTCATTGGGATCTCAGTCCCTCATTTCAATACTGGGAATACTCATCCCTTCACAAACTCAATGCCACAATCATATGGTTCTGGGTATTCAAACCCTTGACTCATCTCTAAGCATTATTACCACTATTTCAGGTAACTATTACCTCCAGGTCTTCTGACCAAGGTAAACATGATACTTGTTACACAAGCATCTCTCATGGCACTTAAGGCCCATTAATTCTCTTATTACTTCTTACTAGGAAACAAGGCATATTATGGCACATAAGGCCCAATAACAATCTTAATAAATAAAACACCATAGCTCATACCTGGCTATGTTCATCGTCTCATGATACATGCATGGTTAGCACACATGATAACAGATATATCAATCATATTTCAATTCCATGCTATTCCAGGGCAACACCACTATTCCCTCACTAAGGTTAGGGTTTCTCATTTCTTTTCAATCAGGGTTACACATCCCATTTGTTCAATTAGGACCAATGATTCATCATTTCATTGTCCAAGATTAGGGTTTCATGCTATATAGTATAACCAAGAATTAGGGTTTCACACACCTTCACTCTATTTCAAATTTAGAGTTTACTATTCACATCACATCACCTCATATTAGGGTTTATATTCAATAACCCACAATTAGGGTTTACTATTCATCCCAATTAGGGTTTCATATACAATTACCCATAATTAAGGATTACTACTCATCTAAATTAGGGTTTTACATTTCATAACCCTAACTTAGGATTATTCATGTCTTCACCCTCAATTAGGGTTTCACTATTACCTTAGATTAGGGTTTCACTCAGAATTGCCATGAATTAGGGTTTGAGTTCATCAATCAACTCAATTAGGGTTTTATGATCTCTTTATCTAGGATCTCGCATCCTATTTAGGATGTCCACTACTCGATTCTTGACTAGATTGAGCCTACTCTTTATTCAAATACATGCATTTAGGGATTGCATGATGTATTGAATTATTGCATCATTATGCATCAATGATTAATCCCACTAAGGGTATCAACCATCTAATTACCTTAGGTGTCCAAAAGATTTGATCAATTGAACCTTCAATTACATGAGGTATCCAAATGAATTGAAGAATTGAACCTTCAATTACATTGGGTGTCCAAGTGGATTAACCAATTGAGTCTTCAATTACATTAGATATCCAAATGGATTAACCATGTTAAACCTCAAATGGTTTTGATTACCTAGACCCTAA
>OY856414.1:819836003-819873503 GCA_963693085.1 Alisma plantago-aquatica | reverse complement strand
CACTACTCAAAAAATTATTCTAGTTGTGTTGGTGTTGTCAAAACCTTGTTGTTTTCCTTTCTAGTTTATCATATTAATATGGATGCACCATGTTTTGTTATTTGTTATTCTATATGATACCACAAATTGAAGGTAGGAAATGAATATTATTGCTTTGTTGTTTGATTCATTATAAATCATCATATATTGAAATTCATTTTTGATCCATTTTAGTATCATCAATATTTCTCTTTGAATAAAAACCTTGATACTTTAATTTATGAGCTTTATCAATAACTATTTATATGCACGTGATAGTGCTTATTGATGATTTCTATTGTTCTTCTTTTGTGAGGTTTGTTCCAAATCCATTTAGGTAAAGATAATTTTGGAGTATCACAACATGGGATGGAAAGGTTACCCTCTTCAATCAGTCATTTCCTGGCATAGTTGATTAGTTTTCTTCATGTGTCCATTCTTGTGGGTATTGAATCATTTTCATTTGATAAATTTTGTAATAATTTGATTTTTTTATGTTTCTACAAACTAGTTCTTATGAGAACATACTTGAGTGATTGAGTAGTGCTATATTCATCCCTTGCAAAAAAAAATTGATGTGTTTGGCATGTGTATGTTTACTCTTTTTCAATCTATTAATAGAGGGGGGGGTCAATTAGGGTTGGAAATATCATTTGGTGATCGTCTCTAATTTTGTATTACTCAAGGATGAGCAACATTTTTGTGTTCAAGGTTATTTGATGAATGCATATTCATCCTAGTTTAGTCATGCACATTAGAGTAGAATTCATGCATATTATGTATTTGTTGCCAAATTTCCTATATAGCTAGGTTTTAGTTGTGTTTGTCCCCTTTGTAGTAATTGATTCTCATTTTGTTATAGGAAATAATGCAAGCTCCATTTCAAAGTCTCCTACATGTTGAGTCATATACATCTCCCCATACACCACAATCAGAAAAAGGGCATTCCCGTCAAGGGACTAATCCACTAGTTAACCGGTTGGATTGTGGCTCCAAGAGAAGAAGTCCATGCTAATTGTGTCAACCAAATGGATCTGCTAGTAGATCAATCCATTTTGCACACAAAATTCTTTAGGGTAATCATTAATTTTGAGAAATTTTGAGTCAATTGGTTCATTCTTGATTCAATCAAATAACTGATCCATGCTTCCCTAAGCTATAGGTCAATCAACTAATTCATTTTGTTTGGTCAACCAACTAATAAGTTCTTCAGAGTAGTTCATCAGTGACATGCTACGTAGTTCACCAATAGGTCAACCATCTTAAATTTCTTTTTCATGCATTAATAAATTCATGCTTGTAGCTAGTCAATCGACCCATTTGTGAGTTACCTGACTGGCGGATGTAATAGATCCAAACCTAGAATCTTGACTCTACAAACCTATTCCCATGATTGGGAGACCAAAATGTTTGATTCTTTAGATTTGACCAAATATGGATAAGTTACACCTTAATTAACATTGTTAATACATATAACATGAATAACTCAAAGATAACCCATAACATATATATGGCTAAAAATAAATATAGCATATTAAGTGACACATTGACATAATAACATGTATATGTGCTGACATGTGACTAAGTTCATAAAATATTTCAGATATGATTCCTTTGCTAAGTAATATTCATATAACGGCTAAATAAAAGGCATAATATACTTAAGACATGTATTAGAATAATAATTGGAATTTTCATGTGCACATATAAGTAAAAGAGGAATTAACAAACATAGTAGGTTAAACAAGTAAAATATGAAATTTTGTGCATAATAATATAAGGAAGCTCTTTTGGAAATGAGGACTCAATTAACTAAATGTTTATTAGAAATATATAATATTTTCATAAATATAATGGTAATGACACAAACATCCTAATGGTTCCATAAATCATGAAAAGGAAACTTAAATTCCAAATATAATGGTAAATCATGTTTTTTGGGACCCAATTAGCTTGGGTTCCAAATTTCACATTATTTAAACAATAATAACTATCCTAATATCATTTAGGAAAGAAATTGTAAGATAAAACCAAAGATATTAAATAAAATACTTTATGACCTCAATGATGGAAGCTAATGGAAAAAATAGATTCTAAATTCTTTAGTTAGCATATGTGTGAAATTTCACTTTAGTTGGAACTTGATAAGTAGCCTAAATAAGACCAAAAAAATTAGATAGCCTAATATACAATTATAGAAAATGATGTCCTTTTCATTAATAACTTTCTTCAATTTCATTGATGTGTCACACTATGCATCTGATTCCCAAATTTTCTTCTCCATGGTCTCATCATGAGCCATTGATTTCTGATCATGTGGTCGGCTTGCATCTTCTACCTTTTGCTTATAGTCGATCCCCCTTTGTTTCTCACACACCATTTTTCCCTTCTAACTTTCTTTATCTGATACCCCTCTTGACTGCCAACATTCCTTTTTGTTTTCTTCTCCCTTGCCCTCCTTTTCTAAGTCTGAATCTTTGTTACCCCTTTGGAGGTGGTGTGAAAGACTGTGCATGATATCCCCAATTCTCCCTCAATGTTGGCCGCCATTTTTGGGGATTTGAAGCTTCCATACTCTACAACCCTAACCTCGAAACCTATTTAAATGCTTGAATCTCTTTGCTAGAACTCATAGAACCCATAAATGAAGCTAATAGCTCTTCTAGTTCTTTGTTTCACCCAGCCATCAGGCACTCTCACCAATGTGATCTCATTGCTATAGCTTCTTTGCTTTGCCACGATCTAATAACCATTGTGGTGATCATCTTGGACCCCTATGAATTCTTTTCCCATGATTTGTTCAACCCGCATTGTTTCTGCCTAATCTCCCCAAGTCTGTTTACCTACTCAATGACGACACAAACAGTTAGGTTGCTTGATGACAAGTTTTGGTCTTTGAGCCTTCGTGCCTTGTTCCTGGAGGCCCCTGGTTTCTTTCATTGATGAGTTTCTACATTGCTCTTGGTTAAGTTCTTATCTGGATTTTTGAATCATCTGTTCTGACTTCATGATGTGTGGCTCAATGAACTTCTTGGTATCTTCATGGTTCTTGTTGTTTCCAGTCACATTTACCTCGGCTTCTCTTTCCATGGGCTTGCTAATGGATGGTTGGGGTTGAGGTTCTAGAGATTGTTGTTCCCACCTTGTAGGAGACAAGCAGTGGATCACAGTCTCTCCTCTCACTTTTACAATCAATTTTTTTTTCTTGTAAGAAAATGAATGAGTAGATTACATTCATGCCCTTATATGATTTCAGTTTTGTTACACGTCTAAAGAGAAATATCATCCTTTTACCTCTATGATTCTCCTTTCATGCGATGAATTGTGTGTCATGTTCGCTATGGGATCGAGCCAGAAAGAAAACTTAGATAGGGCCATCTCAACTTGGTTTTTTTAAATGAATACTTTATCTACATGACTTATTCAGATTTTTTGATTGGTCAATATTTAAAAAGTTCATAACTAATTCTAGGAAGCTCACAAAATGTAACAAAAGGTGTTTTGAAATTATGAAACTTCTCTCTATCCTATGCTATCCATTTTAACACCAAAATATAATATAATAAATATGTGATTTTTCAAGTATTTTCCTAATTGCTTAAATATTTCTAAAATTCACAACTAATAATCTAAAAATATAAAATAAAGAAAAATATGCTATAAACTTAGTAAGATATAATCTACAAAGTGGTATGGTTTTGATAATCTAATTAACAAATAACAATAATGTGATTTTTAGGGTTTATGTAGTTAATGTAAACCTAACGCTAATCTCATATATGCTTTTAATAGGTTGCTTGTAGACTGAATTAGGATTTTGACCTTGGACACATTTAGACTTCATGTGAGGTAAGTTGCACCTATTTCCTATATTAAGAAACTAAACTAATTTCACTTTCTCTCTTAGTCATGTTGACAAATTAGCCTACACAATTTGTCTCTCTTCTGGGAATTTATTTCATGTGAAAGATCCTATGTTGGTTCTGATCTTGTGATCATCTTACTTTGTTGGATATTTTTATTGAACTTTTATTTGTATATTATTCTTATTATTCTTTGTGGAACCCTAATTTGAGATATCTAATTAAATGTGGACTCTTATGCATCTTATTTGTGGAGATTGTTGAATATTGTTTCATAGGTCCTCTAACCCCACATTGTAATTGTTGGATGTTATCATTCTCAAATTTGAAGTTTGACTGAACTTGTTCTTGACTCTACATTATGGATGGATTAGACTAATTCTATTTCTTGTAGCAGTACATATGTACAACCATACTTTTGGATGTGTGTATTCTATCTCGAGTGCTTGTATTCCACTCGTATGTACGTATAAAAGGGCATGTGTATACCACCCAGGATGTGAGTATTCCATCTAATACTTTTAGGTTGAGATCCTATGGTGTCCCAATCCAGCTTGAAACAACCTTAGTCTAATGTTGATTTGCATGCATTATTTATATTTGTGATGTTGTTTTACGATAAGAAATGTCTTAATGTTTATATTGATTAAATGTCTTTCTTTTGATATCCACTTGGATAGTACTTTTCCTCTTCTATGGGAAGTCTTGTTATATTTGATGCCTTATTTCATAATGTTTCTCAATTCCCTAATAACATGCACATACCGGATTTTATGCTAACAACTTCCATTTTTTCTTCTCTTGTGGGATATGCTTCCAACCCCATGTATTAACATGGTGGACATGATATGCTGATGTGGACCTAGCTTCTGGAGCTGACTCTCTAGGAGATGGACTTGAGATAGTTTAAATATCTATCTACTCATATCTTGATGATGTTGTACTTTTATGTAAAAACCCTTAATGGGAGATTCTTTTGTAATCTAATAAATTGAATATAGTCATGATTTATTATCCTACTGCTATACTTTGGTTATTCCTATATATCATCATTTGAGAAATGAAAAATAAACACTTGTTTAAGCATCCTTGTTAGTATGTTTTAATAGATGAGTTTATTCTACAACTTAAGTAGGGAGTGGTTCCCCTATAGGGTCCCACTCCTTACAAAATGGTATCTGAGCCATGGTATTCGGAATCTGACTATTTCAATTTTGTCATTCTAATTAAAACTATTGTCTTACATAGTCATCCTCTAGGTGAGATGTTTACTCTAATACTGACCTATGTTATTCATGATATGATGAAAGGTCGATTTAGAATCGTATGAGGTACATATAAGAATCATGATTAGTAAAACCTGATATGATGAGGATTTAGGTACTCCTACCCTACAATATAGGCTAAAGGTGACATTTTTCTTTGGATGTTAAGATCTAACTTTATGATGGAATTTGGAATGAGAATGTTATAGTAGTAGGATAAGGAGATCTTAACATGGAATTTGTGACTTGGATTTTAAATTGATTTTTAGTTGGCATATTTGTTTGACATTGCATAGTTCCAACCGCAATTTTTTTTCCATTATACTAGTATATGTAAAAAGAAAAATCTTATGGATTTTATCAATATTTTCTTGAGCCAAGACACAAAGAAGATATGTAGGAAGTATTGATAGGGAAATTGTATAATTATTTAGAATGGAAATCTCAACCCTAATTTTTTCTATGAAGAGGTGACTAGAAATATGTGGCATTATTTGAGGTTTAAGTTGTCTTACAATTTTGTACCCTTTGACCTTTTTGTGACAATGTAAATCTTAGGGTTGGTAGGTTAGAAACACAAGGACCAAAAATTTAACCCTAGGCGAATATGACCTCTAGTTGGGTGCATGATCGTTGAATGACATAAACACCTAATGTATTTCACAACTTAAAGATGTATATATAACCCTAATATCTTTAAGAGTTGATTGATTTGGATTTTTAGGTTAAACATTTTAAGGGGTGGAGAGTTATTGGTTAGTATAGTAAGGATGATAGGATTTCAAGGACAAAATCCTCTCTAAGAGGTGGAGTGTTGTAACATACCCAAACCTTGTATCTTAACTCTAGAAATCCTATTCCCATGATTAGGAAACCAGAATGCTTGGTTCTTTAGATTTGACCAAACATGGATAAAGTTATACCTTAATGTACATTGTTAATACATATAACATGAATAACTAAAAAATAACCATATATATGCCTAAAAATAAATACAACATATTAAGTGGTGTAGTAATATATTAATATGTATATGTGATAGCATGTGATTGAGTTCATGAAATATGTCACAGGATTTTTTGCTAAGTAATATTTATATAATGGCTAAATAATAGGTATAATGTACTTAAAACATGTATTAGAATAAAAAATATATTTTTAATGTGAAAAAATCGAAGTACAAGAGGAATCAATAGACTTAATAGGTTAAATAAGTAAATATGAACTTTCATGCATAATATAAGAAAACTCTTTCAGAAATGAGGACTCAATTAAGTGAATGTTGATAATAAATATATAATATTTTGATAAATACAATGGTACTAGACAAAAATCCTAATGGAACCATACTCATAAAAAGGAATCTCAATCCTGAATATTATTGTAAAATTGTGTTCTTTGGGTCCCAATTATCTTGGGTTACAAGTTTCACATTATTTAAAAAATAATAACTATCCTAATATCATTTAGGAAACAATTTAAAAGATAAAACAAAGATATTAAATAAAATACTCGATGATTGAAAAATGGAAACCAACGGTAGAAACAAATTCTAAATGCTTTAATCAGTCTATATGTGAAATTTCACTTTATTTGGAACTTGGTTAGTAGCTTTAATAGGATAGAAAGGTTAGACATTATAAAATGCAATTATAGAAATTGATGTCATTTTCATCAATAACTTTCCTTCAATTTCATTGATGTGTCACGATATGCTTCTGATTCCTAAATTTTTATGTGGCCATGGTCTCGTCACAAGTTGTTGATTTTTGATCATGTGGTCGACTTTCATCTTCTACCTTCCTTTAATAGTTGATCCCCCATTGTTTCTCACATACTAGTTTCCCTTCTGACTTTCTTTCTCTGATATTCCTCTCAACTAACAACCTTCCTTTCTGATTTGTTCTCCCCTGCCCTCCTTTTTCAAGTCTGAATCTTTCTAGCCCTTCAAAGGTGATGCGGAAGACTGAGCGAGATATCCTCAATTCTCCCTCAATGATGGCTGCCATTGTTGAGAAACCAAATCTTTCATACTCTAACAATCCTAACCCCTACTTCTATTTAAATACTTGAAAATCTTTGCTAGGACCTGCAGAACCCATCCATGAAGCCAATTGCTTTCTGTTTCACCTGACCATCAGGCACTCTCACCTTTAATGTGATCTCATTGCTATAGCTTCTTCATTCTGCCGTGATCCATATTACAATTGTGGTTAGCCTCTTAGACCCCTCTTTGAAGATGCTCACCATGGTCTTGTTGATGTATGGTTGTGGGTGAGGGTCCCATTGCCCTTGACTTCTCTTCCCATAGGCTTGTTGATGGATGGTTGTGGGTGAGGGTCTGGAGATTGTTGTTCCTACCTTGTGGGAGCCAAGCACTGGATCACTGTCTCTCCTCTCACTTTTACAATCTATTGTTTTTTTTCTAGGAAGAAGATGAATGAGTAGATAACATGCATGCCCTCACATATTTTTATTTTGGTCACACATCTAAACGGTAATATTGTCCTTTTACCTCTATGATTCTCCTTTCACACGCTGAGTTGTGTGTCACATTCTCTATGGGATGCCAAATGGAAAACTCAGATAGGGACATCTCAACTTGGTTTTTTTTAAAGGATAACTTTATCTATGTGTCTTATTCAGATTTTGTGATTGGTCAATATTTACAAAATTCATAACTATTTCTGGGAAGCTCAGAAAAATGTATCAAAAGATGTTTTGAAATTGTGATACTTTTATCTATACTATGGTATCAATTTTATCACCTAATGTAACATAATAAATATGTGTTTTTAAGTATTTTTCTAATTCCTTAAATATTTCTAAAGTTCATAACTAATAATCTAAATCAGAAACATATAGTAAAATATGCTATGAATTCAATAAGATATAATCTGCAAAGTGGTATGGCTTTGATAACCTAATTAGTTATTAATAAAAATGTGATTTTAGGGTCTATGTAATTAATGTATACCTAACCCTAATCTCATCTTTGACTTTAATAGGTTGCTTATAGACTGAGCTGAAATTAGGATTTTTGCCTTAGACATATGTAGAATTCATGTGAGGTATGTTGCATATCTATTTCCCATATTGAGAAACTAAACCTGATTCCACTTCCTCTCTTAGTACAGTGGACAAATTAGCCTACACAATTTGTGTCTCTTCTGAGAATTTATTTCATGTGAAAAATCCTATGTTGGTTCTAATTTTGTGATCATCTTACTTTGTTAGACATTTTTGTTGAACTCTTATTTGTATCTTGTCTTCTTATTCTTTGTGGAACCCCAATTGAGATATTGAATTAAATTTGGACTCTTCTGCATCTTATTTGCAGAGATTGTTGAATATTTGTTCATGGGTCCTCTAATCCCACATTGTAATTGTTGGATGTTATCATTCTCTTATTTGAAGTTTGACTGAACTTGTTCTTGACTCTACATTGTGCATGGCTTAGACAATTTTTATTTCTTGTAGTGGTACATTTGTACAACCACACTTTGGGATGTGTGTATTTCGTCCCAAGTACTTGTATTCCGCTCGATATACAAATAAAAGGGCATGTGTATATCACCCAGGGTGTGAGTATTCCACACAATACTTTTAGGATGAGATCCTATGGTATCCCAACCCTGTTTAAAATAGCCTTAGTCTAATGTTTCTTACATGAACTATTTATATTTGTGATGTTGTCTTAAGGCAAGAAATCTTTTAGTATTTATCTTCATTAAATGTCTTTTTTTATAAAGAAAGTCAGGAGTCTATCTTATTCATCCCGCCCTCCTCTTGCGAGCTTCATTAAAACTAAAATTACATTCACTAATCAATGCATTAACTGGAAACAAGGGAGTACTACTACCCTTACAAATATCCCTAGCTAATTGGGGTTGGATTTTAATAGGGGGTATGGCATACCATTCTTTCCCAACTCAGTTGCGATGGAGTTTAGCAAGTGTATCCTCCACCACATTGGCTTCCCTAAGAATGTATCTCACCTGCCAGCCTGCTCTCTTCAAACGCTGAATCTGCGTGATAGCCTTGGCATGTTTGGGAAAATCCTGAACAATACCGTTTGCCAAATTCACTGCAACCTTAGAGTCAGACTCAATGATCGCCTCCGTTATGTCATTCATATCCGTGACTTCCATCGCAAGGATGATCCCCGCTAACTCTGCCTCTTCCACCTCCAACGGTTGCAGGTCAGTAGAGATTCCGCCCAACCACTTTCCTGTAGAATTTCTGATGCTTACTGCCCTGCTCGCATGAGGTTTCTTCACTGCAGCATCACTATTGAGCTTGAGAACCCCGGGTGGAGGTTTTTCCCATTGTGCTTGTTGTTTCTGCTCCTTCACTTCTTCCTCCTTGTTGAAAGCCTCCATTTGGTACTTGACATCCCTTCTGATGGATGGGATCTGCTGTAGCATAGGGGGAGTTCTTCCATTGAAAATATGTTTGTTTCTACATTGCCATAAGTGCCTACACATTGTGAAGAAGGTGACTTGGTGCTCGTGGCTGTAGTTAAGTTGGCCCGATATCCACTCTTTGGTGAGGTGTAGTGGAAAAAAACCACTGTCAATCTTCTCAGGCTGTAACCGTCTCCACACCTCATCCACTTGTCTACAATCTTGCAGTGCGTGGATGAGTGTCTCATCACCCGACCCACATCTGGGGCAGGTTGTGATGCTTGTCATACTTCTCTACACTCATTTCACATTGGTGAGAACTGCTTCGTGTAGCAGCATCCAAGTAAAAGTCTTGACCCTTGATGATGCTTTCAGCTGCCATATTGATTTCCATCGGCCATCCGTGGGCACCCCTTTACCTTCTCGCAGATGTCTGTATATTGATTTGGTCGAAAAGCGGCCATTAGCAGTGAGATTCCAGATTCTGATGTCCCTTCTGTCCCCTTTAATAGGCGCCTCAAGCTGTAAAATCTCTTTGATATACTGGTGGGGGATCTAATCTCTTATGAGTTGTAACCGTCTCCACACCTCATCCACTTGTCTCGCAAATGTCTTTCTTTTGATATCCACTTGGATAGTACTTTTCCTCTTCTGTGGAATGCCTTATTATATTTGATGTCCTTATTTGATAGTGTTGATCAATTCCCTTTTAACATGCACATACTGGCTTTTGTGCTGACGACTTATATTTTGTCTTCTATTGTGGGGTTGCTTCCAACCATAGGTGTAGGGCATGGTGGACATGACATGTTGACGTGCACCTCGATTAATGAGCTGACTCTCAAGGAGATGGACTTGAGATAGTTTAGATATCCTTCTACTTAGATCTTGATGATGTTGTATTTTCATGTAAAAATCCTTAATGGAAGATTCTTTTGTAATCTTGTAAAATTGAATATAGCCATGATTTATTATTCTACTGCTATACTTTAATTATTCTTGTATACCATCATTTGAAAATAAAAAATATACATTTGTTCAAGCATGCTTGTTAGTATGTTTGGATAGATGAGTTTATTCCTCAAGTTAAATAGGGAGTAGATCCCCTCTTGGATCCCACTTCTTATAGGGGCCCTTTCCTAGAAAACACCAATCATCAATCGATCGATTGACCAATCAATCGACCAATTGGTAGAAATTAATGCATAGAATTTAATACACTACTAGGACAAATTATTGACTTGATTGGTGGGATCAACGGTGCTACTACAAAAGGAATTCTGACCTAAGGGGAGGGGTTGGACCCCCATCAATCTTATTACAATTTATTGAGGTTGGAGACCACAAAAGAGAAGAAGAGATGGTGTCATCTTTCCTCAAATCTCACTGTCTTGGTGTTCTTGCTTGAGTATTCTTTTTTTACTAGACACCATGACTTCAATCCTTCTACTCTAGTGACATATATTCTTCTTCTCTCTCTATCTATTGTTGTGTTTATTTCTCTACCATGAGTGAGTAGACATTATGTCTTGGATGTAGGGAGTAGCCAAGTTTCCCTATCTTATACCTTATATTATAAATTACTATTTGATTGGATACAAGATTAAGGGTGGCCATTTTTTATGAAAGTTCTCTCTCTCTCTCTCTCTCTCTTTATATATATATATATATATATATATATATATATATATATATATATAAAAACATACATACAGTTGGGTTTTAGGAGAGGCAGAGATGGTAGCAGAAACAAAAAATTTCTCCCAAACCCAGAACCCAAAGAGAACTCATCAACATCTATAACGTAGGAAGGATGGTTTGTAGAGGTGTACCTTGTCCCGAAGCTTGCTCGGAGACGTTACCTCATGGCTATTGTGGTCTTCACCTCTGGTCTTGGACGACGTCTTTGCAGCTCCTGGTCGCACCCAAACTGACGGCTCCTAGTCACACCTAGACTGATGGATTGACAACTATCCTCTGAGTGACAGAAATCTCCCACCTCTGTAGTAGTCCACACGGACCACCGGGAACTCTAGTCGTCATATCCTATAGGACACTAGAAGGAGTTGTCCCCTTCAATTGGCGTACTAGTCACCGACGTGCACTCCTACCACCAGTTGTTGTCCTGCAATTGTCTTTCCCTCGTTGCGCCTCCCTAGTTGGGTAGCACTTGCTTGGGCTCTCTCGGTTACCACAACCAGAGAGGACAACTTTGCAGAGCAACTGGTGTTGTTTGAGATGTTCTTCTTGAGAATCCCCCAGTACTCCTCTATATATAGGAGGGGTCAGGGTCAAGGTTCTTAGCCCCGGGCAATGCGGGACTAAAGTGGGAGTAGAAGGGTCCAAAATTTCCACGAATTGATACACTGCGGCAAGTGAACTGGTTGGTTCATAAACAAACCGATCGTTTGGGTACTGAACCGATCGGTTCATCTCATAAACTGGTCATTTGGAGAGCTAAACTGATCGGTTCATTCATGAACCGGTCGTTTCACTTCCTAGGGAAGTTCCCAATTGACTTTCTTCTTTCTATTTCCAATTAATCCAAAGATCAATACTTGTCCCAATTGAATTGTACAAGTGGAATGAAAAATATTTTCTCACCAACCTAACTTTCTCAAACTTGCTCGTTTGGTCCAGCTGAACCAATCGGTTTAACACTTGAACCGGTCGTCTCGCTTGACCCTGAGCTGATCGGTTCAACAGTTTGAACTGGTCGGTTGGTAGTCTAGGTTGTGCAGAAATCAGTCAATGTAGTTCTCAATCAATCTGACACCCAAATCAGTTAGTCCAACACTTGAACTTGGTGATTTTGAGTCAAGTCAATTGATTGAATGTTTAATTGAACTACTAAACACATTTAGTAAACAATCTAAACATCATTCATGGATAAACTCCTCTTCCAGGTTAAATCCTATGTGTGTGACCCTGTAGGCCCATTTCACATTGCCAGTGATAGCCCATAACACTTATGACTTCACAAGCAAAGAGCGGTGCCTAGTCGCACATCAATACTACCCAAGTGAAAAGGAAAGTTGGAGAACAACTTTCAATCCTACAATCCATGACTGGTGTTACAGTAAATGTATAATTCCTTTTTCACTGATATCCCGAATGAACTCAAGGCATGGAACAACCATCCTTTCAACATCCATTCACTTCCTTGATCTCAGAGCAGACTGGATGAGATATGTGTGACATCAATATCATATATTGATTCACATATGCATGTGCATGCCTTTCTCAGTCCTACTCATCAAGTGGCCATGGACATCAAACTCCCTTAGGAGGGACAAATCCCATATCTATCACTCACCCCTCAAAAGCCCCATGTGTCAAAGTCACCCTATCATCACCTTTATAACAATCTATATTTTAGGACTGTGTTTGATGATGTCAAAGTGTACCCAATGACATGTGTTGAGTGTAGTGATTTTAGGTCAAAGAATCACACTCACCACCATCACTGTGAGAGCTGATTGTGACTACCAAATCATGGTTCCATGTGTCACTCTCACGGTGGGTCTATTTGATACACTTGTTCTCTAACAAGTACCTATGTGCTTGGTTTGATATCACTATATCATGACTAATGAGATTCTATCATCAACCAATACACAATCTAGTCTTGTGTGTCATTGTTGTCTATCAACCTTCCATAATGACATCTGACTAGGGACATAACAAGAATGTATACTCTTAACATCCGTATGATCTCATCATTTAGGTCCTTAACCTAAAAGCATACGTCATTGAGTATAATAATTCTTTAGACATTCAATTTGTTCTGTCATTGTCTCATGACTGACTGAACCAGAATGAATTGGAAGCTTGCCTTTGATGTTTATCAAATCAATCTTAATGTATCCCAGCAATCATCCAATGATTGGATCTCAGGGCATGCATACCAACAGACTCCCACTTGCACTGTGAGCCAATCACCCCAGAATCATATTCTTAGTGATCTTCAAACATGTCCCACATGTTACTGTGCTCTAGTGTTAACGCAGTGAGTAATGGCAACACCTTTCCTAAGTTGGTATTATTGCATGTCTCACATCTCTTCATTGTACGTCTTACGTATGAGATGGAGTTGTTGTAATATGTGATCCAATATTCCTTTGCTAACCTTTAGCCTCATTGCATGACCAGGCACTCCTTACTTGTCATCAATGACCGAAATATCTATAAGTTCATCTCCATGAACTTCCAGATCCATATAGTATCCACTGTTATTCTCTAACACATGGATATTTGACATTTCCTTTTAAAATGGCTTTATTGGAACATTTCCATTTTTCAACTCATATTCACTTTCTTATATATTTTGCGATCAATTTTCTGTCTTTTCTGAAAGTTCGCAACAGTGTAACTCTTTACAGTGAACCCTTCCTTATTTCCATAGAACTAGTACTTCTCAAGTACTTAGCAAGTTATCATGGTATTCCAGTAACCCTTACTGAAACTAGACAAATATCCACTCATCATGTCCCACATACGAGTTATCAGGTTGAGCATATCATATTGTCATGTCCCACATACAAGACGATAAATGCATTTTGTTCTTGCTATGTCCATACATGCAAGATAACATGATGATTACATACATGATAGATCCATATCTATTCTTTGTGTTCCCATTCTTCATAAGAATTGGGATACTTGGCTCTGGGATACTCACTCCATGTAACATGGACAAGTTTTCTCCCACTGAATCTGTGCACACTGAACCCTTCAGTATAGATTACCAATGTATGCTCTATCTTTTCTTGGTCAAGAGGTTTTCAATAACTGTCTCTATAGGTATCTATTCCTATCACATAGGAAACATCTCTATCTTCCCTAAAGATAATTTCTACAAAGGATTCCATATTATAACATCTCATTCCTCATCTACATGTGGAATGCAAATACGCTCCCACTAAATCACAGATCCCTTCTTTATCTTTGACATATAATGTCAAACCCTTTGACCATATTATCAAAGTAAATATTTCTAGTTCAGAGTTGCTTGTACTCAATCAATCACATTTATTAGTCCATTGTAACTTATAGACTTCATTTTCATTAATGGATTCATAAACTTTAAAGGCTATTTCACGTACACATCCTTATCTTATTCTTCATAGGAATGTGGTTTTAATATCCATATGCCAAATCTATTAGTCATTAAGTTGTAATCAACAAGCATGATCCTTCTCAAAATGTCATCCATGTGTCTTAACGCTTAAGACTCATATGTACTTATGGGTTTCATCCCAATGGGTGCTACCATCAAGGTCATACCTTATGGTTCACATGGAAGTCATTTAGGATCGAATGGTCATAAACCATAACTCAAAATTTGGTTCCTCAACATCATCTAGATTGTTAACTCATCATATGACCAACTCATAATATAGATATTTGAGGTGTATCTATTAAGGAATTTGAGAACTCACAACACTTTGTGATTCTTAATATCCTTTTTTAGTGTAAGGTATTCTCTATTTAAGAAGAATTTAGTTATTTGATAATCATCCTCTAACTCCTTAGAGTATGACTCCTTTTTTATGTAGACATCACTATGCCTTAATCATGAGTTCTCTATGATATACTATCATAATCACTCATAAGGTTCTCAAACATTTGGTTTAAGTATCTCATTCATTGATCACATCAAGAATTATTACTTTTGGCAAATTTGTACTTCATTCATGATCTTCTTGAACACTTCAAGATATTCATATTGGTATTTCTCTAAACACCATTTGAAGTATTAGCATTTGCTCCAATAGGTATGTAAATACATCATATGTATTATACCTAATAGGATAATCATTCTCCCACTACCAGTAGTGAAGATTGATTTACCATGTCTAAGATATTCATGTCTCTTAATGGTTCACAACCAAAAGAGTCTAGCTTATCCATCAACATGGAAACTAGAGATGAATTTCTCATGATAATGCTAATTATTTGTTTGAGTTATCAATAACTTTTAGGTATCATTTTATCTTATGCATACCAAGTACCACAAGATAAAGAAAGGAATTGCCACAAAGATCATATCTTTGAAATTGAAACATCAATTATATTGATAGCCATCTTGTCACTACAAGATGCAACAATAAAGTTTTTCTATTGGCAAATTGAAATAGCAGTTCTCAACTCTATTTTGTGCCCTTTAGGATGAAATAAATTGAAAGGTACTCCTATCTATGGCAGGAACACTTTCTCCAATGATGAGTACTCATTTCTTGGTCCTTTCACAAAGGCCATCACTTCTTTTAGATTTTGCATATCATATATGTCAGATCTTCATCATGGTATCATATACCTCAGATAAAGAAGTGTTTATTTCATGATACCTACGGTGGAGATCTCTATCCCCTCCTTTCATCTTCTTTTGTTCTTCTAGATGGAGAGGATAATTCCTTTTCCAATGTTCACCCTTCCCATATGCCTTGAGGCTGAAGATGGCTTGGGTTGCTGGCTAGCATCAGAACCCTTCTTAGCTTTGCCCTTGCCCTTACCCTTAGACCTGCCTTTCTTTTTGTTGATCAACATCACAGACTTAGGCTTGTCCTTCTTCATCTGTGCCTCAGCTGTCCTCAACATGCCCAACAACTCTGTCAACAGCTTGTCAAAGTTGTTCATGTTGTAGTTCATCATGAACTGTATGATTCTCGCAACATTTGCAGTATCATACCAGTAGCCAACTCTGGACTCAGAGGGAATCCCAGTCTCATTAGGTTTTCCATATACCCAATCACATTGAGTGTGTGAGACCCAACTGGATCACCTTCTATCATGACATACTAGGACAGTGTCTTAGAGATATCATATGTCTCATGTTGTCTCTACAACTCATAGTTCAGATAATACAACATCAATCACTCCACATCAGTGGCATCCTCGGTATGCTTTCAGTAAGCATCCCTTTCAGCCTTTGGTGTGGTGGGAATGAGTTCATCGGGTCCTGGTATAACTAGGACTTAGAGATGTCGCTCTTTAATTGAGAACACTTCTCAACGTCCTAATCAGTTGTGGAATTATTCCCATTTAGTTTTTCTGTCTCAAGGACCGATCACAAAGAAAGTGATTATTGTTTGTGGCCGTTTGTAATACAAAAATAAATATATGCAATTTAGTCCAAAAACTCATTTTTGACTTATTTGATTGATTTGAAAATGTTTTACGATATAATTAGGACTTTAATTAATTATCGCTCCCACTATTTTTGTTCAAATTGACAGCCCTCACCGTCAATTTAGAAGATTGCAGCGTACAACCTTTTAGTGGTTCCAAGACCCATATTTCATCCAATCATGAGTCAGCTTTGGCTGATCACCCACAATATAGATTATTTTGTAGGAAACACTTGCTAATTGCATCCTATGCAACTCTCGAATGGATGACATGCACAACTCTTTTCCATGGTCATCCATGTGCCTCTGGAGCTTAGACTCTCTAAGAATCACCACTTAAGTCTAACCCAAAAGCTGACACGATGAACATGCACCCTGCTTTGATAGATCCTACATGTCCACCATCACACTTCCACGAGATAGACGGCGCACCACGCTTTGGCGTAACCTACACTTGGTCAATCAAGTTTTTCATGTGTGCCGCTAATGGAAGGCATCTAAGACTTAATATTTATTGAGGGATTTGGTTTTATAGGTACATATACATATCCAATCACCACAATATATAGTGTGTATCGTATACATGCTATATCCCACAAGAAAACATGTGAAATGATAAAAGTGATGATTATGTCCATCCTAATGTGATTCCTCAAGCTAAAAGGAATCACGATCATCTAGGTCCATATCACATGCAACCTGTACAGGATGAACTTTGTGCTTTTTTGTTTTGGGTTTGATCAACTCATCTCCATGATTGATCGGCTCGCCATCAGGTCGATCGGTTGGGTGCCACCAACCAATCGAATGGCGCCTCATGCCGATCGGTCCACTAGTCATCGTGCATCTCCTCAGGTCGCCACCCACTCGTCTCTCTCCAGGAACTGGCCGCCTTGGTCCACCAGCTGATCGTCTCACGCTCGAGACGATCATCTCGATCCTTCAGGTGTCTTTCGTTCTTTGACATAACAAGAAATATAAACTAATCCTATTTACATTTGCACTGGGAAACCCCGAGTTACATTCGGGGGAGCAAAGGTAGGAAAGAATCTTGAGTTATCTTGAGTTACATCAGGAATAGGAGGTAGGGAATCGGTGCGCAGACTGAGATGTAAGCAACAACAATCAACCACACACAGATTTAGGGTTTATGGCCTCAATCACACTTCAATCACCACAGAAACCATTTAAGGGCAACACATATCAAATGTATATATATACAATATTGTATATGTATATATAGGGATTTGTGGATTTATATTGGACATGCATAAAGCCAATTATCGTATGCAATAAATAAAAGGCGACAAACAAAAAACTGATCACATCGATT
The DNA here is from genome assembly GCA_963693085.1 of Alisma plantago-aquatica. NCBI lineage: Eukaryota > Viridiplantae > Streptophyta > Magnoliopsida > Alismatales > Alismataceae > Alisma > Alisma plantago-aquatica. The sequence continues at coordinate 819,855,488 of OY856414.1, read as the reverse complement.
ATTCTAAAGTATAGAACATTGACGTGGCTCTAATACCACTGTTGGGTTTTAGGGGAGGTAGAGATGGCAGTGGAAATAAAAAATTTCTCCCCAAACCTAGAACCCAAAGAGATCTCATCAACATCTATACGGTAGGAAGAATGTTTTGTAGAGGCGTACATTGTCCCGAGGCTTGCTCGACGACGTTACCTCACGGCTAGCGTGGTCTTCACCTTTGGTCTTGGACGGCGTCTGTGCAGCTCTTGGTCGTACCCAGACTGACGACTCCTAGTCGCACCCGGACTGATGGATTGACAGTTGTCCTCCGAGCGGCAGAAATCTCCCCCCTCTATAGTAGACCACACGGACCATCGGGAACTCCATTCGTCCTGTCCTATAGGACACTGGAAGGAGTCGGCCCCTTCTATCAGCGTACTAGTCACTGACGTGCTCTCCCACCACAGTTGTCGTCCTGCAATTGTCTTTCCCTCGATGTGTCTCCCTATTCAGGTAGCACTTACTTGGGCTCTCTCCCTGGACTGATGACTCCTAGTCTCACCCAGATTGATGGATTGACAGTTGTCCTCCGAGCGGAAAAAATCTCCCCCCTTTATAGTAGACCACACGGACCATCGGGAACTCCAGTCATCCTGTCCTATAGGACACTGGAAGGAGTCGTCCCCTTCTGTCGGTGTACTAGTCACCGACGTACTCTCCCACCACAGTTGTCGTCCTACAATTGTCTTTCCCTCGATGTGTCTCCCTATTCAGGTAGCACTTACTTGGGCTCTCTCGGTTACCACAACCAGAGAGGAAAACTTTGCAGAGCAACTGGTGTTGTCTGAGATGTTCTTCCTAAGAAGCCCCCAGTACCCCTCTATATATAGGAGGGGTCAGGGTCAGGGTTCTCAGCCCCGGGCAATGTGGGACTAAAGTGGGAGTAGAAGGGTACAGAATTTCCATGAATTGATACACTATGGCAAGTGAATCGTTCATTTCATAAATGAACCGATCGTTTGGGTACTGAACTGATCGGTTTATCTCATGAACCGATCGTTTGGAGAGATGAACTGATCAGTTCATTCATGAACCAATCGTTTCACTTCCTAGGGTGGTTCCCAATTGAGTTTCCTCTTTCTGTTTCCAATTAATCCAAAGATCAATACTTGTCCCAATCGAATTGTACAAGTGAAACGAAAATATTTTCTCACCAATCTAACTTTCCCAAACTGGCTTGTTTGGTCCAGCTGAAGCAATCGGTTCAATACTTGAACGGGTCATCTCGCTTGACCCTGAGCCGATCGGTTCAACAGTTTGAACTGGTCGGTTAGCAGTCCAGGTTGTACAGAAATCAATCACTGTAGTTCTCAATCAATATGACACCCAAATCAGTTAGTCCAATACTTGAACTTGGTGATTCTGAGTCAGGTCGATCGATTGAATGTTTAATTGAACTACTAAACACATTTAGTAAACAATCTAAGCATCATTCATGGATAAACTCATCTTCCAGGTTAAATCCTATGTGTGTGACCTTGCAGGCCCATTTCACGTTGGCAGTGATAGTCCATAACACTTATGACTTCACAAGAAAAGAGCGGTGCCTAGTCGCACATCAGTGCTACCCAAGTGAAAAGGAAAGTTGGAGAACAACTTTCAATCCTACAATTCGTGACTGGTGTTACAATGAATGTATAATTCCTTTGTCATTGATATCTCGAATGAACTCAAGGCATGGAACAGTCATCCTGTCAACGTTCATTCACTTCCTTGATCTCAGAGAAGATTGGATGAGATATGTGTGACATTAATATCACATATTGATTCACACATGCATGTGCATACCTTTCTCAGTCCTACTCATCAAGTGGCCATGGACATCAAACTCCCTCAGGAGGGACAAATCCCATATCTCACTCACCCCTCAAAAGCCCCATGTGTCAAAGTCACCCAATCATCACCTTTATAACAATCTATATTTCAAGACTGCGTTTGATGATGTCAAAGTATACCCAACGACATGTTTTGAGTGTAGTGATTTCAGTTCAAAGAATCACACTCACCGCCATCACTGTGAGAGCTGACTGTGACTACCAAATCATGGTTCCATGTGTCACTCTCATGGTGGGTCTATCTGATACACTTGTTCTCTAACAAGTACCTATGTACTTTGTTTGATATCACTATATCATGACTAATGAGATTTTTTCATCAACCAATACATAATCTAGTCTTATGTGTCATTGTAATCTATCAACCTTCCACAATGACATCCGACTAGGGACATAACATGAATGTATACTCTTAACATCTGTATGATCTCATCGTTTAGGTCCTTAACCTAAAAGCATACGTCATTAAGTAAAACAATTCTTTAGACATTCAATCTGTTCTGTCGTTATCTCATAACTGACTGAACCAGAATGAATTGGAAGCTTGCCTTTGATGTTTATCAAATCAATCTTAATGTATCCCACCAATCATCCCATGATTGGCTCTAAGGGAATACATACCAACACATACAACCTCATGTGACTACTAGTTGATCAAGAAAAGGTTGCACCAGAAGTGCCTCATGTACTAGTGATCCAAATGTAGATGGTGTAGACCAAGTGTTCAACATATGAAATAACCATGGGGGATATACACCTTAGACAATAAGCCTAGATGCTATGATTAAAAACATAATGCAGTAAAGATAGATATGTGGAAAAAAATTAGAATCCAGTAACATCAGCTAATATCTTTTCCATAATGATGTTTTGCGGTCGTTGTGTCTACCTCCAAAAGTGGTCGTTGGTGCTTCGTTCTCCTTGTCCATCTCCATATTGATTTGAGATCCTTCAAAGAGAATACAAGTCATATGTATCATTTACTTTTTCTATGAATGTAGAAATGTTGTTCTTGTGTGAATTGTAGTTTCTGTGGTTTTTCTCAAACCATATAATCCAGATGATGGTTGCAATGATGTTTTGTAGGGGGTGTGCCATTGATTTTTTGGCCTATGGTGGTGTAGAAGATATGGGGGGTCAAATGTAACATTGTTTTGTTGATGGAAAAACCAATTTTAGATCGGTGTAGTGATGGGGATGTGTATGAAAAGGTGAGTTGTAGTTTCGTCATGTGTACAAAACAAATAACATCTCGATGGTCTATGAAAACCCCTTTTGAAAAGGTTTCTCCCCTAAGATTTTTTCATGTATGATCAATCATAAAATAATCTTGATTTTGAGTGGTCCGATAAGGCTCCAGATACTATAGGGTGGACAACCTTTTTCAATTAAGATGGGATGACGCCCCCATTAATCCCTTACGTAAAAAAAATATTCAACTATTTCTCACATGTTTGTTAGAATAGATCGTCTGGCATGTATGTTTGTTATAACCTTAGACCTAGAGACATTCAAATCTAAGGTTAGAATCATTGTTATTGAATTTCAGATGAGACAATAGAAGGGAGTTAACCAGGATAAAGGAGTAAGGATATGTAAGTAATGAGACCCCAAACTCAGAAAGAATTCTATCCTTGTAAATTCATACTCTGAAGGGATGTGGGTTTCTTTAACCCTAATCTAGATAGCCTTGAGACTAAGTGAAGAAATAATGCAAGGGAAACATTATGTAAGTGACATCAAAACCCAATCCATCCAAACATTTTTGCATTAGCTGAGTTGAATCAAATTACCCCTCTTTAGATTTCATATGCAATTTAGTTTAAACAATTGATCAACTCTCAATTTTTAACATCGATCTAAATATGTACTGGACTGATAAATTCTTGATAATGACGTCATTAAGGTTCGATCCTAAGTCATACTATAATAAGATCAATTCTCCTGCTTGTGATGATTATTGTACGATGAAAATGTAAAAGCTAGGGATTATTATAGGTGAAGTTTTTGTGCACTAAAATGACCCACATCAGTAGTATGGTGCATTGTGCCCGAGTGTCTAGGTGTGCTAAGGTACTTACATATGTTTCATAGTCCTAATTCTCTAGAATCTTTGGCTAAATATTGCTTAATAATGGTTTCTTTGCCATATGCCCAAGGTGATTCAACACCTCCTCATTGGGTTATGTTTTTTTAGCAGTAGAATCGAAGTTTACTAAGAATCATCATAACAATATAATCCAGTGACGGATTTAGTTGTATTTATAAGACCGCTTTCGTTGGATGCCCGCAAGCATCCACCACTGCATGCCAACACATCTCACAATCGGAGGTCCAAGTTGATGCCATCCTACTCAGTCATCATCTTTGTCATTAGCGTCCTCGTCATCTTCATCCCGTTCCGCGGTGCATGCGATGGTCGCCCCAGCCACAGGGTGAGATCCACGCCATTAAATGGACCCTGTCCGAACAACACAGGTGGCTGTTGCTGGAAGAGTGCTTGTTGTAACAGTGGAGCCAACCATTGTTGTTGCGGCATAAGTAGCCGCTGCCGATACACCAGCAAGTGTGTCGCCCAAGTTATTACCTATTTTGGAATTCCGCACCGCACATGACACACTTGTAGCGCAAATCTACTGGCCGGTAGCTGACTGCCACTGCCTACAGCCGCCATGGTGAGTGCAATTCGTAGCATCCAACCAAAGCAGAATGAGTGTAACTGGCCAATGGAGATGGAAACCTCCCTATTTGGTTGTGTTGATTGATTCTTACTGCTATATTTTCCATTTGTCATGTATAGTTTAAACACTTGTCTAATCCATGCTCTTCCACTTGGGTTATGAATCATTCATATCACAAAATTGTCGTTGTGTAGGAAACGTTTTTTCTTCTTGAAAATACCAGCGTCGAAGTTATCGTTAGGTCCACATACTAATAGCACAATATGCTGGTAAATTCCTCAATGGACGCTGCAAATGAACAGGTTCATTACGATCACAGTGTATGCAGTGTCGAAGTGGGTCTCAACCATATATAACGCTAACATAATCAATAATATGTGGACAATCGGCACACATGAGTAAACGGCATATTTATGTTTGCCTTGATTTTCAAATACAAGCTATTTCTTAGTAAAACTGTTGTAGAATGTCTGAAAATGTATTAGATTAACTACATCGCTCTTGGCCCCCAGTTGGATAATACCAAATATAAGGAAGAGAGCGTAATAATGGGATAATATTGAATAAGGCCGAATACAAGAAAGAGAGGCAATTAAGAGAAGGTTGTGGCCATTTTTCAATAGAAAGATTGATATAGAAAATGATTTTTTGTCTGTAGTGATGAGCAGTTTGCATGCCGTTCACATAGGCACCATATTGTCCTTTCTTAAGGTCTTTCTAGTTCACATACTCGCGAGTCTCTTGACCATTATATATATGTGGATATTGATGTTGAGTGCTTACATGACCTTAAGAGTTACAACTGACAGCCAATTCAAGACTTTTGTCCTCAATGACAAGAGTGAATGAATCATTGTCAATGCCCATCACCGCCTTTTATCCTCCAACCAACAATAAACGAACTGGACTTTTTCTCAAGTACAATTGTTCGTGTAGGGGCTGTTAGTGATATTCTGAATCTGCAAATTCCATTTCATTCGGCTTAGGAAAAACTATTTGACAGACCGATAAACAAACATATTAAAATTCGAGTCCACGTCTACTTTGGCAATCATGATCGGATTGGTGTGTTTTATTTGGACAAGTTCGGGTGCAGCTCAGTTGTGAGTAACTAGTAAAAAGTTTAGGTTATGCGAAAATTAGAGATTCTACACACCTAAGATACGAGCTTATAGAAACCAATGGTAGAATCTTAAATTACACAATTTGAGTCAGTTTTGAATTCTAAATTTAACAATTCTGGTTTAGTTCTGAGTTTGAATAGAGTGACTGAAACTCAGATATGTGTCTTCGCTGGTTAATTCTCAAATCCATTGAGCCTTTTCTTATCCATAATTGACCGAGACCTGAGATTTTGAATGTCTGTGTCACTTGGATACTTCTGTAAGATGTAGAGAAATCATTTTACAATACACTTTAATATTGCAAATTCACTCTTTATAAAACTACATTCATTCCTAGTTAATGTTGGTTCCGAAGGTGTCAATCTTGATCGATGAATTGAAATAGATTGACATTGTCAATTCATGATATGAAGATTTAAAATGCAACTGAACCAGCTCAAAGTATGGCTTAAGAGAAGAAAAAAGAAATTTATATTTGATAGTTGAGTTTGCGATTGGATTAATTGATCATTTGGCATATAGTAGAAGACACTGTATTAAAAGATAGAATTGCTTTCAGTCTTAAGAGTTCCACTGGACAAAAAAGTTTGATTCTACAATCTGCAACAAATATTAAGAAAATGAAGAATAGAGTTATGGGAAGAGAAACATGGCGGACCAGAATAATACACTATTGATACAATAGCAGATAAAACAACCATACATAACTACGGACGGATTTTGCAGCGAAAAAAAAAGTGGCGATTCCGGGACCCCTAGGGTGGAACTAATACTCTCCCTCTAAGCGAGCGCAAATGCGTATGCCACAGCGAGCCAAGCCACAAGGCCGGTCAGTGCGAGCGAGCTGGTAGCTCCCGGCGAGCTGGACGTTGGTGCCGCTGGCGTGGATGATGAACCGCTGGGAACACCCGAGGAAGGTGGCCCACCACCCTGCGACGGATCAGGCTTCGGAACCGTGGGCTTGGACGAACCACCTGGTGGCGGTGTGGCAATATCCTCGAGAGGGAGTGGCGGTGAGGCATCTTCCACGGGCATGGTATCGGGTGACGGTGCGGCATCAGAGGGCGAGGTAGGAGCAGGGGCGGGAGCGGCGGTGGTCGCGGCAGATACATTGATGGCTAGAACCTGGCCGGCGCCGCAGTGACCCGGGAACCCGCAGATGTAGTAGTGGGGGCCGGCTTTGGCGAGCGTGACGGTGGTGGGTCCGGTGTTGATCGCGTCGCCTATGGCCGTGGATTCGCCGCAAGAACCAGCCAAGCTGCTGACCTGCAAGACGTTGTGGTTGCCCGTCGTGAAGCTAAACACTGCATTCGAGGCACGCCGTTTCAGAAAAGCGTTTAGAAAGGAGACAGACTGACTATCGCATTTTAAGCAGAAAGAGTCAAGAGAGGTGAGTTGCTGTACAGACCTAGGGAGTCTCCGACGACGTAGGTTTGCATAGCAGCCCAGGTGGTGTAGAAGCTGGATTCCGTGGGGATGGTCCAGCCGGTTTCACCTCCGACGGTGTAGGTGGCGGCCGTCGCGCCTTCTGGTGCGAACAGCGAGAGGGCCCAAAAAGCAGCGGTCACGAAGAGCAAGAAACGGGCCGAAGCCACTGGGAATGAGAGGAAGGAGGCCATTGCCGGCTAAGAGCTAGAGCTGCTATACGTGTTCTTCAGGTCGCCCACTGGATCATGTTAACTCGCCTACCTAGCAGCGAGCCGGTTCCTGGCCGTCCTATCCTCCGCCTTCCTCTACAAGGGAGGAGGGTGCTTGTGTTCCCTTTATCACCGAGTGCACAAAGGTGCACTTGAATTCGAATGGGTCCAGCAATTAAGGAGTGGAGGAAATTATAGGTGAAGGTAAATGAGTCACGGCCGACAGCGATGAATGGCCAGCCTTAATGGCGGACGAAGCATAGAACCAAGTCGTCGTGCCCTCGTCAATCAATTTGACTCGTTCGTCATCGTCGTCTTCCTCGGCTAGGCTGTCTTTGATAACTGATACCCTGATGTCATCTTTGATAACCGATAAGCCAGTCCCTGGTTACATTTACCAATCCAGCTGTCTATCATCCCCATTCGCTCCCTGCACTATCCGCTTCGCGAAGTTCGTACCGCATAAAGCCCATCTTGGGCACGTTATCGATATCTATCGAGTATTGACTTATCAGTCAACTTCATCGAGATCGACAAGAAAATAACTAGCAAAAGAAACAATGTGCTGGATCAGAAAAGGCAATCACCAGGAACTGCAACCAGAGAGATCAAAGATGAAGCCAAAGATGGTAAAAATATAACTGATAAGCCAGTCCCTGTTCACATTTATCAATTTAGCTGTTTGGCATAGCACCATTCGCCCCCGTACCGCATAAAATCCATCGTCGGCGCGTTATCCACATCGATCGACTCATTGGTCAACTTTGCTCAGCAAGTTCTCAGCCGAGCATCGATATCGGCAAGAAAAAGGCTAACAAAACAAACAATTTACTATAACTAGAAGAAAAAGCGAGAGGATGGTAGAAATATATCTTTTGCTAGAAGTAACCTTTGAATTATGATATTTTAACTAGTTTGCTTTCAAATTTATATTACAGTGGAAAGAAGAGCCAAGTCTGTATTTACTGAATCTGAATTGAATTTGTGGGAATCAACAATTTAGACAAGGATGGGTGATGAACAGATTGATGGTACATTGCAGATCCCAGTATGTATATAGCTTTCAGCTGAGATGACAGTAATGATTCACCCATGCAGTTACAAGCCAACAAAGGGACCCGCAACTCAATCGTGTTTCCATTGCACATCAATGAAAAGAATCTACGACCAGTGGTCTGGCGGCGTCTGGTTTCCTCTGGAAACGGATTTTCATGGCACCAAGAGTAGAAGAATTGCGGTAGCACAGGCCATAACAACGATGCCGTAGTGCCCTGGCCAGCTATTTATCTTCATATCCTGTATTTCAAATCAAATTGCAGTTTTCAGAGAATTATCAGTCATAGATATCAAAATCTGTACAATCTGAGATTCAAAAGGTCTCTTGGATGGCAACAGATTCACGAATCATAACACGATGACATATGCTGCAATCAGATCTAAATATCTTCGTATTTAGGTGAGAGAATCAATTGTGATAGAGGTGGAGTCGTCAAAAAGCCATATTATGAGACCCAAAAGTCTATCTTTTCACACCCAGCTGATGACACCATCGTTTTCTCTTACTTCAGAAAAAGAAATCGCAATGGATTACACTTTCTGAAGATATCTATCCTTGAGTAGCGAGATTAAAATTCTGAAATTAAATGCATGTACTACCATCTTTCTTAAATCAGATAGACATTAACAATGATGCATGCAAAGAATTAATGGAAACTATTTACAGGTTAAGATTATGAGTCACTGCTTTTAAGACGCTAGCTAGCCCATAAATACGCTGTTGTATGAAAACATGAGATTAACCTATTTATAGGCATGTGGCCTGCTATATCTTATCCAATAACAAGTTATAAGGACTATCACAGTGCAAACCGAGTCTGACTCTGCGGGCCATCACACTGTATCTGAAAATGTTGTGAAAAATGTTGATCTAACCATGGTAATAGAAGTCTGTTTGGCCAATTGTGGAGACTTTGGAACAAGCCCAGAAAACGAAAGCAACATAAAACATGTATGCGAAATTCTATCAGAAAATTGATTAAGGTTGTAGATTTTGCCACAGCAAAATGTGAAATTGAGATATTAAAAAAGATAATATATTAAATGCATGATGAATGTTCAGAAAGGCAGTAAGCCATAAGTGCTTGAAAAGGATATGCTGCATCAGCTACATATATACACATGCAAACATATATATCATATGTATATACATTTGGTCTTCAATATTGTTGACATTAAGATGTTCTCAAAGGAAGAACTAGAACTAGATATTAAGGTGTCTCCAAGCAAGAACAAAGCATTTAATTATATGAAATAAAGATACATGAAGCGTTGAGGCTATTTATATGTCTATAACAATAAATATCCGAAGATATCTCTAATTTCTAAAATCAAATCAATCGGAACAACAAATTGTTGTATGTGAGCAATTAGAAACTATCATGATAAGTACCTGGTGCAAATTGATCATGTAATATTTAGTAGTACAATGAGAACGCAAATATTTATAATATACATGCACACAAAAGTGACAACACATATTTGGCCACATGTCAGTCCGCTTATCAGGTGTGAAAAGTAGGGTGAATCACACATGCAGCCACATACGTGGTGTGAAAAGTAAGGTGACTCACATATGCAGCTACATGAAATGATTTCGAAATGGAAAATCTTCTAGAGTAGATCGAGTAATTAATTGCTTAAAAAAGTAAACTAATTTGAGAGCTTGTCAGCCTAGATCCAAGATCTCCCTCTTCTTTTGTTGCAGAGAAACTAGAAACTTCTTGGCTTTGCTTACATTTTCAAACCTTTTCAACGTTGTCACGAACAAGGAGGAAAAACATCAACAAAGGACAGGATGTCAACGACATCTATATCAAAGTTGGGTCAACAATTTTCAAAGGGAAATTGGGTCAACATGTTTGAATGTGGCAAGCAAATAAATAAGGTTTGATGTCACAAGGTGTCAAATGTCAACCATTGGATAAGTTTCTCATATATCCTAATAATTTTTTCCCACGAATCTAGCAAAACACTCCATAAGAAGTGTGTATACTACAGCGACGTAATAATCATGTGAAAGCCATTTCGTATATGTTTTGGTATCCTTTGTCATTTCACTATATCCTTCTATGAATAACCTTCAACTGTGAACAAAGAGGATACCTCTCCAATTACATATATAGGTAATTTCCCTGGAAGATTAAACTGTCATGCATTTTTAATTTCCATGTAAGCAGCATCTTTGAGCTACTACTCATGCACTGTAAGGACAAAACCCCTATAAGTAAGCTGATATAGTATATATCTTCTAGCATACTGTAACAGAACACACAAATCCCTTATTGTAGGTGAACAAGGTAAGTAGATTCCTTGTTTACTGCAATCTCTATGTTCTGGTATCAGTGTTCATGTAGCTCATTTTTTCTCCAAACTTCCTGTGTAAACCTGACAATTCTCAACTCAACTATACTTGGTAATACTATAGCCCATTGCTGAAGGTCGGATCACATGGAGTCGTTGCCTATCGAGCATGAATTCAAATTATAAATCTGAATAGCTTACTCATGAAGCATGTTCTCTACCCACTGTCAGACATACATGATTCTTCAAATGAAAGGTTACTTACTGCAAATCCCTTGTGCGTTCAACCAACATCACACCACACACATGTAGTAATTTTCATGAAAGAGTGCTTCCCTATGGGTTCAGTTTGTGGACACTTTAAAATCCATATCCCATTAAATTCGACTATCCAATTCATCTACACCATTTAGATGGGATATAGATCAAGTATCAGCCATTTAAGGCATATCTCAACTATGGAAGAGTTAAACATCAAAGTTAGACAAAAAAATGTAACATCGACAATCTAGTGGCATTGAATGCGGTGTAACTTCTAGATTCCCCGATGTCAACCCAACTTCACCAACTGTCGACAACACCAACCTAAATGCCAACTAAAACCAACCCATCCCATTCATTTTGCCTTCTTTTGCAAGGAATTGGTCAGCGAGTGTTGGCAACTCAAACAATGCCAAGGATTTTCTAGAAAAAGCTACAATATGAAAGTAAGAGGAGATCTTAGATCTAGGCGTGTACATGTTTACATTTATTTATAGATGATAATTAGTAGATCAGAAGATTATCATTTCTAAGAATATCTTATATTGACCTAACTTTTGTCTTCTACTTTTCTTGGATCTTAACTCTTTGACAAATACTTTTACTGTTGGCTTAATTTGCAAGTTTGTTCAGTTGTTTGATCCTTTTATTAATATTTTAATCATGTTTGTTAAATGTTACTTACTAGGGGCACATAAGAGTGCTCCAAACTTGTTTGCTTAAATGAGTGTTCTTGGCATTTAGTATTGAAGAAGACACACGTAGATTCTTTTTTAGTTAAATTTGATTTCTTGATCGAATTTCATCACAATCTTACTATCATTTAATAGAAAAAATGGACATGGTTGCAGGGAAAATTGCAACATTTTTTAACTTAATGAAAATTTAGTTAACTAAGCTTTTCGGGATACAAATAAGTATGAAAAGCAAAAAACCATGAAAATGCAATGAAATTTTTGAAAGGTTGCTGCTTCTTTTGCTATTGGAGATGGAGGTTAGTAGCTTTTCCAAAACCAAGATATATCAGACATTTACCCTAAAATATTTATCCTGATAACGACGTCAATTACGACAAAGAAACAACTACAATATCAAAAGATCACAATTTTTTATTACAGTAACTAGTAGTTCGTCACTGAGGTCAGAACAGCAGAAGAATATGTACCTTAATTGACATGAGTAAGGAAGATGCTGAGGAAGGCTTGAGTCCAGTAAATCCAATGTCATAAGAAATACTCCCATCTGGCTTGAACAGGCCATAGTACCGCTCAGATAGTTTTCCAGGTTTCAAATCCTCATTAAACAGGGCAAATATATACGCCTTTACTGGTCTCTTTGGTCTGAAAGGTGTGCCCTTCTTCTTAAGGAGCCTTTTGCGAAGATTGGAGTTGTAAGCTCTAGCATTCTCAACGGAAGCTCCAGCTTCATCGCTATCTCCATGTGAAGACCAACCAGTCTCCGATACAATGACTTCCATCTTATCATATCCAGCAGTTGCTAATGCTGCATAAGCCGCATCGACTTGAGCATCAAACATGTTGTCATAATGCAGATCCGCTTTTGCATCATAAATTCCCGAATTTGGCTGGAACAGAGCATACTTTATGTCTATATGCTGAGGGTCACTGTTGTAAGCCAAGAATGGATATACATTGACGTAGAAAGGAGCCCCAGTCTGAGTAAAGAAATCCAAAAGCGGCTTCATGTATGGGAGTAAGTTTTCCTTAAATATACAGGATGATGGAGGATAGGAATTGGCAAATACAGCCTGGGAATGTGGCGTATTAACTTCAACCACATCGGCCAGTTCAAGCCTAGATAAGGAAGTGTATATGTTCTTTGCAGCTCCATATAGAGCTTCATAGAGCTCCACATCCGAACCACCCAGTACTTCATTGCCTATGGCAATTCCAACTATATGTGTATCAGGCAGAAACTGCTGTACATTTTCTTTGACCCAATTCATGGCCTTGTCTTCACTGACACTCATATCCTTCAGGAATTCATTTCCTAACCCCACAGTCAGCTCAAGACCTGATCCTTTGAAGGCCTGAAGAACACTATGATCTGCATCATATATGCGGACATTCTTGATCCTTGCCGCTTTCAAAAGAGTGACAACACTCTCCGGTGGAGGTAGGTTATCAGCAATTCGGCCATAGTTTATTCCATAGGTTCCCGTGAATGCATAGGTTGTTAGAAGGCCTGCAACAAATTTCAATCAAGTTTGGGAAACAGCATGACGCCAATATAAAACCACATTTCAACTAGGACCTTCTGAAGTAATAAAATCATGGCAGACTAACACTTGACACCCAAGATTAATACAAAAAACCTAAACTGGCAATCCTAAATGTGCGGAATAAGAAAAACTATTCCTTGAAAGAAACGATATTTAGAGTATCTGCAGTCGAAATTGAGTAATATAACATATAAACTCGTCGCAACATCGTACTAGGTAAAGTTGGCACTATTGCTTTGTTTAGGATAGAATTTTCTATGTACATAAATACGAGGATGGCATCCAATCTACGAGTTCAAGAAAATTTAGATTGCAATTCAAGAGAAGAAAACCATCCAGGCATAAATAGGTTTATAATGCTAAAAGAGAATGCTAGTTAAGGAGGACGTATAGGTCAAACAGCGAGAACTACATCTCAATGCCTTATTCATCCAAGTCTTAAGATACTGTTGATTGGAAACTAATGAATCTACAAGAACCATTACAAATATATTGGCACGCTTTTGAGAATCAACGCAAATGGTCTGTGCTCGATTGTGTCCATTCAATATCGATAAACTTGGACACATTGTTGATTCGTGATAGCATTCAATATCGATAAACAGGGAAAACGGTTTAAAGAAAAGAAGAAACTTATCAACTAGAGGCGTGTTCTTAATTTGCTCAAAACAAAAACAGAGAATCACGTACCTTTCTGGAAGAAAATTATCAGAAGAGAGAAGCTGAGGAGGCGAAGCAATAAGAAGCGAGAGAAGGAACAAGCATAGAGTGCCATCAAATGGAGTCAGAAGCAGCAATGCGAAATGTCGAACTATAGTTCAGAGCAACAGTAGCCCAGTTTGCAGTTGTCAGCTACAGTGGTCAAAATAAAATGCAGGGAGCAGAGAGCCGGCGGTACGGATTCAGAGAGACAGAAGCTGGATCGTCGTCGTCGCCAGCTTGCCGCATTGGAAGAGGGAAAAGGTCGGTCTCATGAAATGAAAGAAAAAGGGAGAGCAAGGGGCTCATAAAGATACTTGCCCTTTCCCTCTGCACTCCTCTTTCTCGGCTTCTTGTTCCCCTGGCCTTCCAGACAGACCATCTGCCGAGGCGACCTCCTCGTCACGGAGGTACCGAGCCCACGCAAAGAATTCCGAGAGTCGACGCCATCCCTTCAATAGGAAACAATCTGGTTACGAGGGATGAAGGGTGTTGCGGAATCAATCACCTCGACTTCCCTCTTCCTCACATACTCTCCAAGCAGCTAGGGCCATCGCTTCCCCTGCGCTAAATTGAAACGGCCTGAAATCTTACGACTCGAATCCAATTCCTATACCGGCATGCCTCCCTTCCCTTGCCTGCTCTCGCTCAGCCTCAGCCTGTGCCTTGCTTCGTCGAGCCGCCTCGATGGCTAACCCAGACTCATCCTGTGCCAAGCCCAAGCAAACCCGCCATCTCTCCCAATCCTCTCCAAACTTTTCCCCACCACCGGGAATCTCACGGGTGGTCGTCATACGGAAGCAATGCGTCAGTAACGCCCCTAACTGATTCCCGTCTGCTACTAGAAGCTGCCGTCCCAAACAGGTATCTTTCACTTCGATAACAACAACGGCGTGCCGCGACGCCGCACCGCCGTTTGACGTGGAGGGAATCGGAATCCAGGCCATCGAGAGTAGACAAAGCCTAAAACGAAGGCTTCTCTCAATTTGAATATCCCCATCTTTCCCACCGCCCATCGGCAAAGAGCGGTCCCCATTGGGTGGATGATGATTCGCGGTCGTTCTCACATCTTCCTGTCCGGCGTCCGACTGTGATTCCAGCGTCGCTTTGCTACTGGACAGTAGGGGTGAGCAGAATTTAGAATTTGGTTAAACCGAATGGTTAATTTCGAATGATTAATTTTATTGGGTCAATTTAGTTGATTTGGTTAATTTGGTTAATTTATTTCGATTAATTGGTTAATTTGACAGTTAATGATATTTTTGTTTTGATTAACCAAATTAACCAAATAGTCAGAATTTATTCATAAATAATACCCTACACATGCATATATAATTGTACTTTTATTTCAAAATACTTCCCCATATATATTGTAATCAAGTTCTTAGGAGCCATACAGAATTAAATTTATAACAACACTACTATAATATAACAATTGTCCCAAAGTCTATGAGTATTTCAAATAATATTACTACATGAGTGTTATTTGGTTAACCAAATTAACCATTAATAGATTGGACAATAACCGAATTAATCAACTCAATTTGACTAGGTTAATGATTAAAACTCAAACCGCAAATTAATCATTTAACTGAACCGAATTAATCATAACCGATCGAATTAACCGGATGTTCACCCCTACTGCACAGACATCAGCGACACAATTATTTTGACCGCCAAATGATTTTATTCAATAAATTATTTATATTGTGGGGTCACAACAGTTACAAATACGTACATATTGTCCAAAAAATAATAACACTATGCTGTTACAAATACCTACATTTTACGTAATGATAACACGAAAATAATATAAAGTGGAATCGGATAAAAATAGAACATAAACGACTAGGGATAAACATAAACATAAACATAAACACTCCTTAATCTGACCAGATGTTTTCCATAGTGTAGTTACCATGACTTGAATCCACATATGAAGCTCAGCATGTGTGTGGCATGTGTGTGGCTTCGTCTTCCCTGATAATGCCATGAGCTATGTATCAACTTTAAGATAATAGAATGTTATGATAAGTACCTATGTATAATCACGGATAAAGGATAAGTTGTGATATTTATTTTCAAAAGTTCTATAATCCTTTCCTCCACATATCACCCACATAATGATAGTTGGTAATACTTCCACGTTTTTGGTATGGGAAGAAATAAGTATTGCCTCGTTGGTCTACATCATTTGTGAGTTGTGGGATGTGTATATAATTTTTCCATATCTTCCTACTAAATCTACATCGGAAAAAAATATGTTCATTGTTCTCGATATCGTTTTTACATAATATACACATAGTACGTCCGCAATAATCCTTTCTTCACCTTTTTAGTTAGTGATGATTTTATTATGTCATATAAGGCACATGAGGATGATGTATTTAGTTGGGTACTTAAATTTCTATATCAGCTAGTAGTATGGATAGTTGAATCTGGTGTCATTGAAGAATGTATGAGTGTATATTTGTTTGCCCATTTCCATGTCACCTTGTGTCTGATATCATGCTCTAGTGAATGATTGATAAGCTTTATTTCTTTAGTAGAAAAATTATCATTGAGAAATTTATTGAAGGTATTACTATTATGTGAGTAAAGAAGGATCAAAGCTTGTTCTGAAGTTATACGCAAAACTTTTTTGGAATATTCACTATTAATCTCATTTTCGAGGGGTCATACTAAAAGGACATTTGGTGTGCGTAGAAGTGATGGGTTGTGATTGCAACATCCTACAGTTTTAATTTTTGTAAATAATCCCTAATTAAAAATACTAGTTTTTAGATTTCAAACGTTGATGTTTTAACTAAATCCTAATGTATTAATGTGGCTAAAAACTACTATGAAAGTTATGTTTCTGCTAAGTTCATAGATAATTGCACATTATGAATTCTATTATAATTTGATTTTATCGAATATAACCCGAATTAGTAAATTAGGGATACATCAGATGTCAAAGTGAAATTGACCCCATTAATAAGAATAATTCGACATTATAATTTACATATAAACTTAAAATGATATTATATGGCTTTTCCCCAAATATGAGCCTCAAATTGATTGTAGGTTATCATATACAATTAATTCATATTTATTCTAAAAAGAGAAAATATAGATAATTAGGATTGTCAAATAAAGGAATTAATTATATTTTTAGATTCCTTGTGGTCAAATTATGTAATGTTCCAGTTTTGGTTAAGTTTGAACTCTTCCCTCCCCCTCTCTAATTCGTGATCAGGTGAATCCCATCTTGATATGAAGATAGATACATGTTCCATGTCATAGGTAAAACACTTAGATCCCTAGTTTGATAGGAATTCATCCACTCTAGTGTCCAGACAATAAGGGACTCCCAATCCACCTTTTTTTCAACCTATGCAATACTTCCCATTCGCTTCATACATCCACCTATAAGAGAAACCCTTGAGGAATGAGAAAAAATCCAACGCAAACAGTTTGTGACCCCCGTATCCATCTTAGATTCATTGACTCATAGATCCCAAGCCTTACAGCATTGACCTATAATTAAGAGGGGGTTTGAAGCTTCAACTATGAGAAGACACCTGAGATGTGCCATTTTCCCTTGGACCTTCGCAAAGGTCACGCCATAGTCGATTTTCCCCAAAATGCATGTAACTTTGTGTTCATCTTCTTACTTGCAATTTTACCCAAAAAACTTACTCGGAGTTTTTAGCAATGATTTTCGATATCTTCCTATGCCTAGTTTGCTCCCAAACACATATAGTCATTGAATATGGTTCGTGTCAATCTATTTCATTATGACCTACTTCCCTAGAACATCTTGTAGTTAGACATGGTGGGAGTAGGTCCTTGCGCTCCTAAGCATCAACTAGTATGACTTTGGGCCCATCAAGTTCATTTGGATGAAGAGTTGTGTTTGGGACCTTGGTTTTCACTAGATGATCAACATTTTTCTATTTTGATCTTGAGCTTGAGCCTTGTGTGGGTTTTTTACGGGTCTGACGAAGAGGTTGATGAACAATCCCAGTTTCTCTATTTTACCCCCAAAACTAAAATTTTGGTTGCCATGCCTTCCATGGGAGATTTAGGTTTTTGGTATTCGTCTGAGGGATCGACCAAGTGTATTCTTCAGTCAGACCCTGGTCGTGTGTTTTACCACTATTGGGCCAACTCAATGCAGGCCCTGTGGTTGAGTGTCTAATATGGATTTATAGATTTTGAATAAATTTCATGATTGGTTCTGAATTCAAAAATTCATAATAAATTCGCTTAGCATCAGCAAAATATATGTAAATACTCATTGGAAAGATAAACACACAAGGAACAAAGTTACCCTACTTTCAAAGCCTTCTTGAACTGAGTTTCCCTAAAATTATTAAGGAACGATGAAACCTTAGAATTTAGTTTTATAATACCTATTGATAAATGTTAATTACTTAAACAAGGTAATTAGGGTTTCATTAGAATCAATAGACCAATTAGGAGTTGCTCCAATTCTATTAGCAGACGATACAATTTTAACATAATTATTGGATGTATGTTATTGTGTACAATGTAGATGTTATAATGTGAATGTACTATTAAGATACAATTTTGTTGATTAAATATAAAAGTCAATTGATAAACAAAGTTCACTTTACTATTTATTTTTAAGAATCAACATATCACATCATATTTATGTTGAAGGGTAAGAGTAAAGAGTAATCAAGAGTAAGATTAAACGTAATGGACGGATCTTATATAAGATCTTCACCATGGGCTTTCTAGCATACAATGTACTTTGGTGCAAATCATGGGCTTGCTATCATATAGAGCACTTCGGTGCAATTTAAGAGGAACTTTGATGAAAAAAGAAGCAACACTTCACTATAAAGCCTAAGGAATCTTATATAAGTTATATGAAAGATAATGATAAAATGGTAAGTTTATTTTATTCACTAGTATAGATCTGACTTTTAATGTCGCTTTTTGTGACATCAGTTCCTTAGAAAAATCAGCACCAAAGCCCCAACAACGTCGGTTCCTCATGCCAACTGTCCCCATATATGAAGTCTTGCCAATTTAGAAAAGACATGGATACCGCTTTAACTTAAAAGTTGATTTCATTTCAAAGAAACTGACATCTTAAATTGCCCGTGAAATACAATTTTTTAGGGGAAATTACTTCCAAAATTTTTAACATGACGTCGATTTGTTTATACCCGACAACAAAGTGTTCTCACCATGTCCTCATGGGAAGCATTAGCCCCATTAGTCATCGGTTCTACCAAATAACCGACGATTAAATCCCCTTGTCGAGACACAATTTTTTTTTAGATGGGTCTAAATTGTCAGTTTTCTGGAAGAAGTCGACGACTAGGTGTTTTCGCGCCATGTCCCCGCAAAAATATTTCCTCCCAAATTTCTTCTTAGTCGTCTATTTTTCTTGTAGAACTAGAGACTAGACCCCTAACCTGAGGGCAATTTTTTTTGGATGTGTAGATAGTCGTCAGTTTATTAAGACATAACCGACAACTATGGCCATAAACCGGCATCAATTTTTTGTTTGGATAAGGAGTAAGTCGTCGATTTTTTATGATGACCCGACAAATAAGTACTTAGTTTTAGGTTTTTTTGAGCAATAGATGA